>WJFF01000388.1:0-14011 GCA_011800825.1 Fonsecaea pugnacius | reverse complement strand
ATAATGAAATGTAAAAGTTATTCTACAAACACTGCATCAAATTCAAAATTAGGAAGTATAGGTTTAATGACAGAAATCACTATGTGCAGAGAAAGATGATGTTTATCTTGTAATGCGAAAGATATAGTAACATTATACTTAATGTTTGCTGTATTTTCAGGTTTAGATGGTACAGCTTTTTCCGTATTAATAAGATTAGAATTATCAGGTCATGGAGTACAATTAATAGCAGATAATCTCTTATATAATAGTATAATNAAATAACATTAATAAATAAAACAGGTTTTTTTAATACTAAAAAATCAAAGAGGCTATCATACTTAAAATCCATATTAATTAAAAAATATAAAAATAATTAATGATTTAATATAATCTTGGTAGAAAAATAGTGGAGAGAAGAGGGAGGAGGTGGGATATCAAAAAATATCAAATTTTTCATTCAAAAATATTTTTATTTTGATTTAATTAAAATAAATAAATTTACAACAGTTTTTACTTCAAATATATAAATAAAAATAGAAATGACAAGTTTAACTTTTTTTTTTATATTTATACCAATATTAGCATTAATTTTATTAGGTATAAATATATTATTATCTCCACATAATCCATATCAAGAAAAAAATAGTGCCTTTGAATGTGGATTTCATTCATTTTTAGGACAAAATAGAACTCAATTTAGCATCTCGTTCTTCATTTTTGCACTTTTATTTTTACTATTTGATTTAGAAATATTATTAGTATATCCTTATATAGTAAGTGCCTATACTAATGGTATTTACGGTTTAATAATAATGTTAGTATTTTTCTTTATACTAACTTTAGGTTTTGTATTTGAACTAGGAAAAAATGCATTAAAAATAGATAGTAGACAATGAAATAATATTCAATTAAAAAACTGAAAACAAATAGTATATATAAATAATTAAATTAAAAAAAGAGTGAAGGTAAAATTAATTATCAGTTCAAATCTGAATACTCTAATATAAGTCTGTAATATAATAAATTTTTTGCAATTGAAAAAAAAATTTTTTTTTCAAAAACAAAGAAAAGTAAAAAATTTTCCTTATATATTAATGTAAGTATATAATCTATTTTTATTTAATATATCCTTTTTAATTTGCCAATTTGTTTCCTTATGAATATATATGATAAGATAAAAATATATAAAGAAAATAATATACTTTATAATAAATTTATTGAGTAATAAATTGAGTAATTTTAAAAGTTATTCTACAAACACTGCTTCAAATTCAAATTTAGGAAGTTTAGGTTTAATGACAGAAATAACTATGTGAAGAGAAAGATGATTTTTATCTTGTAATGCTAAAGATATAGGAACATTATACTTAATGTTTGCTGTATTTTCAGGTTTAGCTGGTACAGCTTTTTCAGTATTAATAAGATTAGAATTATCAGGTCCTGGAGTACAATTCATAGCAGATAATCAATTATATAATAGTATAATAACAGCTCATGCTATAGTAATGATTTTCTTTATGGTAATGCCTGCCTTAATAGGTGGTTTTGGTAATTTCTTATTACCATTAATGATAGGAGGTCCAGATATGGCATTTCCTAGATTAAATAATATAAGTTTCTGATTATTAATACCAAGTTTAGCATTATTTTTATTTGCGGGTATGATAGAAAATGGAGTAGGTACAGGTTGAACTCTTTATCCTCCTTTATCAAGTCTACAAAGTCATAGTGGACCTAGTGTAGATTTAGCTATATTTGCTCTTCATCTTTCAGGGATAAGTAGTTTACTTGGTGCTATGAATTTCATTACAACTATACTAAATATGAGAAGTCCAGGTATAAGACTTCATAAATTAGCTTTATTTGGATGAGCAGTTATAGTAACAGCTGTATTATTATTATTATCTTTACCTGTTTTAGCTGGTGGAATAACTATGGTTTTAACAGATAGAAATTTTAATACATCTTTCTTTGAAGTAGCAGGAGGAGGAGATCCTATATTATACCAACATCTTTTCTGATTCTTTGGACATCCAGAAGTTTATATATTAATTATACCAGGATTTGGTATAATAAGTACTACAATTTCAGCCGGTTCAAATAAAAGTGTATTTGGTTATTTAGGTATGGTTTATGCTATGATGTCTATTGGTGTTTTAGGTTTTGTAGTGTGAAGTCATCATATGTATACAGTTGGTTTAGATGTGGATACAAGAGCCTATTTTACAGCAGCTACTTTAATAATAGCTGTACCTACAGGTATTAAAATATTTAGTTGATTAGCTACTACTTATGGTGGAGTAATACATTTAACACCTCCAATGTTATTTGCTTTAGGTTTTGTAGTTATGTTTACTATAGGTGGATTAAGTGGTGTTGTTTTAGCTAATGCATCACTTGATATTGCATTCCATGATACATACTATGTAGTTGCCCATTTCCATTATGTATTATCTTTAGGAGCAGTTTTTGCTTTATTTAGTGCATGATATTACTGAATACCAAAAATAACAGGTTTAAATTATAATTTACTATTAGGAAAAGTACATTTCTTTATCTTATTTGCAGGTGTTAATTTAACATTCTTCCCTCAACATTTTTTAGGTTTACAAGGTATGCCAAGAAGAATAAGTGATTATCCTGATGCTTTTGCAGGATGAAATTTAATAAGTAGTTTTGGTTCTATAGTTAGTGTAATTGCTACTGTATTATTTTTACACATAATATATATGCAATTAGTTGAAGGAGATGTTACAGCTAAATATCCATGATTAATACCAGAATTCTTCTCTGATTTATTCCAAACACTATTTAATAGAAATTATGTATCTTTAGAATGAACTCTAGATAGTCCACCTAAACCTCATGCTTTCGTAAGTTTACCTATACAAAGTGCTGTGAGTTTAAATTAATATTATATTAATTTTTATGCATAATTTTTTTTTAATTAATACTTACAAATTTAAAAATTTAAAATATTATTAATTTTTAAGGAATATGTAGCAAAAGGTTTTGCCTTATGATTGCAGATCATTAAGAAGAAGTTCGAATCTTCCGTATTCCTTTATAGTAGGTTTAATAAACTTAATTAACATATATTGTATAATAAATTTATATATTTATTTTTGAATCAATAATTTAATGCCACAACTTATACCATTTTTTTTTGTAAATCAAGTTACTTATAATTTTCTATTGTTAATAATTATAATATATTTATTTTCTAAATATATATTACCAAGATTTGTGCGATTATTTAAAACTCGAATATTTTTAAAAACTTTAGAATCAAATAAAAACACAACAATATAAGAGATATTAACTTAAAATAAAAATTTTATCTTTTACAAACAACAAAAAATACATAAATATCTAGTGACTTACTTAAATCAAAGTCCTTTGGATCAATTCACCATAAGAAATTTACTTAGCATAAAAGCGGATTTATTAGGAAATATACAATTATCTTTAACTAATATAGGATTATATTTAATAATAACAACAATTATAATATTTATGATGTATATATTAGCAACTAATTATAATATTATTACACCTAATAACTGATCAATATCAATGGAATCTATATATGCTACAGTATTTAGCATAGTAATAAATCAAATAAATGCAAAAAAAGGTCAAATGTTTTTCCCTTTAATATCTGCTTTATTTATTTATATTTTAATAAATAATTTAGTAGGTATGGTACCTTACAGTTTCGCACCTACATCACATTTTGTATTAACATTCTCAATTAGTTTTACAATAGTAATAGGAGCAACTATTTTAGGTTTCCAAGTACATTCTTTAAAATTTTTCTCATTATTAGTACCATCTGGTTGCCCATTAGGTTTATTACCATTATTAGTATTAATAGAGTTTATCTCATATTTATCAAGACCTGTATCATTAGGTCTAAGACTAGGTGCTAATATTTTAAGTGGTCACATGCTTCTTAATATTTTAGCAGGATTTACATATAATATTATGAAATCAGGATTTATATACTTCTTTTTAGGATTAGTGCCATTATTATTTATTCTGGCTTTCTCAGGACTAGAAATAGGTATAGCATTTATCCAAGCACAAGTGTTTGTAGTATTATCTTCATCATATATTAAAGATAGTTTAGATTTACATTAATAAAGAAAAATATTAAAACAATATAATGTACATTACTATTATATATATAGTATAGAAAAGTTAGAGCTAAGTAAATATAAATTAAAAAAAAATAATAAGAGTAAGAGTTCTGATAGTAAGTAGAAAATAAATAAAAAACGAAAAAAGTAATATATATTTAGCTGTATTAAGGATATGTATAAATTAACAAGAGCTAGCTTATATTAAATATTCTTTATTAAATTGAATATAAATTTATAGCATAAAAAAGTAAAAAAGAGAATATTTTAGGTATAAATTTAGTTCGAGTCTAAATACTTTAATAAAAAGATACAATAAGTCTAGTAGTATAATAAATTGAGTTTGATGATGGCTCTGAATGAACGCTATCCAAATGCTTGACACATGCTAATCAAACGTCTAATATAATTAATATATATATTAATTATATATTAATTAATTATGAAGTGGTGTACAGGTGAGTAAATTATCTTATAACTACCTTAAAGTAAGGAAGAAAAAAAATCCCTTATAAAAAAAGATAGATAAAAATTCGCTTTAAGATGTTAATAGATATTCTGGATGAGTAATAGATAAAAAATCTAGCTCAAAATCTGGTAGTCGAGACTGAGAGGTCGATCGACCACACTGGGTCTGAAAAAAGCCCAGGGCAGAATTGTACAGCAGTGGGGAATATTGGTCAATAGTCGAAAGACTGAACCAGCAACTTGGAAGAATGGAAAATGAAAGTCGTATAAAGTTCTAGATAAAATAAAGAGAATGACGATTTTTTATCTATAAGTCTTGACCAAATTACGTGCCAGCAGTCGCGGTAATACGTAAAAGACAAGTGTTATTCATCTTTAATGGGTATAAAGGGTACCTAGACAGATTACCAAGCCTTAATAGGAACTAGTTTTCTAGAGTTTTATGTGGGAATATACGAATTACCAGAGGAGGGACAAAATCCTATTATACTGGTAGGACGGGTAACGGCGAAGGCTTTATTCTAAGTAAAAACTGACGTTGAGGGACGAAGCCTTGGGTAGCGATAAGGATTCGATACCCTAGTAGTCCTTGGAGAAAATGATGAGTGCCATAGGCTAGATATATTTGGCCTATAAATGAAAGTGTAAGCACTCCACCTCATGACTAAGGCGGAAATGCACAAATTGAAATCATTAGACCGTTTCTGAAACCAGTAGTGAAGTATGTTATTTAATTCGATGATCCGCGAAAAACCTTACCACGCCTTGAATATTTTTATACAAGTGCTGCACGGCTGTCTTCAGTTAATGTCGTGAGATTTTGGTTAATTCCTTTAATTAACGAAAACCCTAGCTTTATTTATATTTAGAGTGTTTTTCTATAAATGGAAATAATAACAGGGACCAAGACAAGTCATCATGGCCTTAATAGCGTGGGCTATAGACGTGCCACATATACCTCTACAAAGGGATGCAATATTGTAAAATGGAGCTAATCCCATAAAATTGGGTATAACTATTTGTGGATTGTAGTCTGAAATTCGACTACATGAATATGGAATTACTAGTAATCGTGAATCACCACGTCACGGTGAATTTTATCTCAGATGGGTACTAACCACTCGTCAGGCGCTGAAAGAAGTATGCGCAATAAGTTTGGTTGCTTATTTATTTTATTTTTACTTAAATAGTTGTAAATTTTTAAATTTGTAATTTTCGTATGCGTGACTTTTATTGGTGTTAAGTCGAAATATGGTTCGTGTAATGGAAATTGCACGGGATGCATTAACATTAAAAATTAAATATAGTATTATATTTGGTAGACTTTTGTCTACATTATAGTTCTAGGTTTTTATTTAGGTTCGATTCCTAAAAACTTTAATAAAATTAACATATTCTGCATTTATATATAATTCTTCATATTAAGGTGAAATTGTTAGACCAACTTCAGGTGGATTACATAGATCAAGAACACCTACAAATGATTTTTTAGATAGTCAACCTCAGGATTTTAATCCCTTTGATGATATGGGTGTTGATTAAATATATATATATATATATTGGTCTAACTTATATAGGTTCAATTCCTATAAAAAATTTCTGTTTTCTTTTTAAGATTAATTTTTTTTTTTGATGTTTTTTATATCTAATCAATTTCATGGTTTTTTTGTTATATTTTTAGATTTAATTATTATTTTATCTATATTTGCGGGTATATTTATAATAATAAGTAAAAATCCAATAATATCTGTTTTACATTTAATAATGTTATTTTCATGTATTTCTTGTTATCTTATATTTTTAGGTATAAATTTTATTGGTTTATCTTATCTTTTAGTTTACGTTGGAGCTGTTTCAATATTATTTTTATTTATTTTAATGCTTATTAACATTAGAGTTTCGGAGCTTATAAGTAACACTAACAATAATATACCTTTAGCTATATTAGTTATTTTGGCATTATTTATTCCTTATAATAATTTATCTCCTTATACAAAAACTAATTTAAATTATGATATTACAAATATTTTTTTTGTATCATCTAATAATTGAGATAATAACATTGTGGATATAATAGATATAACTAGTATAGGTAACGTTATGTATACTAATTATTCTATTTGATTATTAATTACATCTATAATTTTACTATTAGCTATGGTAGGTTCTATAGTTATTACTATTAAACAAAAATATTAATAAAAGTACAATGTATTTTTTTAATAGCTATTAAAATAAATTTTTTTTTCAAAGTATTATACACTAGAAATTTTTGTTNTGTTTTTTCAAAGTAGTATCAACTAGAAATTTTTGATAGCCAACGATGCTTTATATTAATTGGTAAACCATTAGTCTTTTAACCTCTATAATAAAGGATCGAATCCTTTAGGCCTTAATAGATTAGGAGAGTTCCTTTATTGGTAAGAAGGGTTGAGCTGTAAACTCAATAGTACTATGCTTTTAAGAGTTCGAATCTCTTCTCTCCTATTTTCTTATTAGCTCAAGGGTAGAGCATGATACTTCTAATATCATGATTTAAGTTCGAATCTTAAATAAGAGTATGTATGCCAGGATAGTTTAATTGGTTAGAANCGAAACTTAAATAAGAGTATGTATGCCAGGATAGTTTAATTGGTTAGAACTTTAATTTCATGCATTAATAATGAGAATTCAAATTTCTCTCCTGGTAAACGGAGTAGAGCCAGGTTGGTTAGGCGCTTCATTTGGGTTGAGGATCTTCTATGTTCGAACCATAGTGCTCCGNGAATATTAAATGATAATAATCAATTTTAAATTGCGGCGGGCCATGCATATTAGCGTCTTCCAAACGAATTATGCCATTTCGAGTTTGGCTAGCCGTAAAGAATTAGTAATGTTAATTGGTAAACTGTTTCCTTGTCGAGGAAAATGATGCCGGATCGAGACCGGTCTAATTCGTATTATATGGGAAAAGTTTCCATTGGTAGGGTAAGGTATTTGCTAAATATTGTGTTTTACACATAGGTGTTCAAATCACCTCTTTTCCGTTTTACTCTTAAGAGTATAGTTTAATAGGTAAAATAAGAAGCTTCAAACTTCATGTTTTCAGTTCAAGTCTGAATGCTCTTGTTATATTTAGTAAGTAGGTTCCTTAGCTTAATCGGTAAAGCGTATTCTTGATAAGAATATTTTCGATGTTCAAGTCATCGAGGAATCATATGCTACATATTAGTATAATATTTTAATAAAAATTTATTATTTAGGAACAATTTTTTTCAGTTTAGTATTTATGTAACTTATAATCTGTAGTAAAATTTTATTAATTTATATTTAAATGTTATTATCTTCTTTAATTTTAATACCTTTTATTGGTATATTTTTGATTTTATCGTATAATTCTTATGACTTAAATGAAAACTCAAAAATTCTTAAAACATTTGCCTTAGCTATTACAATTATAGATTTAGTAGTATCTTTAATAATATGATTATTATTTAATAATAGTAGTAAACATTTTCAATTTGTACAAGAACATTATAAAATTGGTTATTATGATTTTTATTTAGGTATAGATGGATTATCTATATATTTTATATTATTAACTACATTAATAATGCCAATTGCAATTATATCTAATTGAAAATCTATTGATAATAAAGTAAAATATTTTCTAGTAATAATTTTATTATTAGAAGCATTATTATTATTAATTTTTTTAGTATTAGATATTTTAATGTTTTATATATTCTTTGAAAGTATATTAGCTCCTTTATTTATTTTAATTGGTATATTTGGATCTAGTGCTAAAATAAGAGCAAGTTTTTATTTTTTCTTATACACATTTTTAGGTTCTTTATTTATGTTATTATCCATTATAACTATGCAATCTTTAATAGGTTGTACAGATTTTAATGTTTTATCAAAAACAAATTTTTTATACATTACACAAGTATTTATATTCATTGGTATATTTATTGCTTTTGCTGTTAAAACACCAACTATTTATTTAAACAGTTGATTATTAAAAGCTCATGTTGAATCACCTTTATCAGGTAGTATTATTTTAGCTGCAATAGTATTAAAACTAAGTTTATATGGTATTTTTAGATTAATATTACCTTTAGTACCAAAAGCTTTTTTATATTATACTTATATTGTATTCCTTATAGGTATTCTAACTATTATATACGCTAGTCTAAGTACGCTTAGAACTATAGATGTAAAAGAATTAATAGCTTATTCATCAGTATCACATGCAGCTGTTTACTTGTCAGGTGTTTTCAGTAATACTTTACAAGGAATACAAGGTGGTATATGTCTAGGTTTAGCTCATGGTTTTGTTTCTTCTGGTTTATTTATTATAGCAGGAGGTGTATTGTATGATAGATCTGGTACTAGATTAATAACTTATTATAGAGGTATTGCTCAAGTTATGCCTATTTTATCTGTTTTATTCTTTATGTTATCTTTAGGTAATTGTGGTGCTCCTCTTACACTAAACTTTGTTGGAGAATTTATGTCTTTATATGGTGTATTTGAAAGATTACCTCTTGCAGGTATTCTAGCTTCTTCATCTATTGTTTTCTCTGCTGCTTATACTATATTTATGTTCAATAGAATATGTTTTGCAGGTTCTTTCTTTTTTAAATACTGATTTGAATATATACCAGATTTAAATAGAAGAGAATTTTTTATGTTAATTGTATTGGTTTTATTTACTATATTACTAGGTATATATCCTTCTATAATATTAGATGGTTTACACTATTATACATTTTATTTATTATACAATATATATTATATATAAACTATTGTAAAATTACTATATATAATTTTTAAGAAAAAATTAGTATTCAATACTAAAATTATCATAAATTTACATTTTTCCTTTTTAATCTTACTTATAAAATTGGTATTAATTATATCTTAATATGAATATGATCAAAAACAGTAATTATATAAATATAAATATAATAAAAAATGATACACCAGAACCCTGAGGTATATTTTTTCAAGATAACGCCGCACCTCAAATGGAAGGTATAGAAGAATTACATAATAGTATAATGTTCTATTTAGCAATAATCTTATTTGCTGTAAGTTGAATGATGATATCTATAGTTATGAATTTCAAAAATAAAAAAATATCAAATAAATATGTAAATCATGGTACTTTAGTAGAATTGATTTGAACTATTACTCCTGCTCTTATATTAATATTAATTGCATTCCCTTCATTCAAATTATTATATTTAATGGATGAAGTTATTGATCCAGCATTAGTTATATATGGTGAAGGTCATCAATGATATTGAAGTTATCAATATCCAGATTTTGTAAATGCTGATGAAGAAACAATTGAGTATGACTCATACATAATACCAGAAAGTGATTTAGAATTAGGACAATTAAGATTATTAGAAGTTGATAATAGAGTTATAATTCCAGAATTAACTCACACTAGATTTGTAGTAGCTGCAGCAGATGTTATACATTCTTATGCTTGTCCATCATTAGGTATTAAATGTGATGCTTATCCTGGAAGATTAAATCAATCATCTGTATATTTAAATAGAGAAGGTACTTTTTATGGTCAATGTTCAGAAATTTGTGGTATTCTACATAGTTCTATGCCTATTGCAATACAATCTACTTCTCTTCCAAAATTCTTATTCTGACTTTATGATCAAATAGAAGGTTAATTTGTTTTAGCATATTTATGTTACTTTTTTGGTATTTTAATATAATATATTTATTTTAATACATTTTTCATAAAAAATTTGAATAGCCGTAAAATTTAATTAATTAAATTAATATTTAATTTAATTATAAAAATAATAAAACAATAATTAATAATTGTTTTTCATAATATATCCAATACCATAATTTAATCTAAAAATATTTAATGAGTTTTTCACTAATCTTATATTTAATTGGAGTATTAGGTTTTGTCTTAAATAGAAAAAATATAATACTAATGCTTATCTCAATTGAAATAATGTTATTATCAATTACATTCTTAATATTAATAAGTTCATTAAGCTTTGATGATATATTAAGTCAAACTCTTTCTATATATATAATAGCTATAGCTGGTGCGGAATCAGCAATAGGTTTAGGTATATTAGTAGCATATTACAGATTAAGAGGTAGTATCGCAATAGAATATAAATAATGTATCTAGCTTTAATAATTTTACCTATATTAGGATCAATAGTTTCCGGTTTTTTTGGAAGAAATATCGGTGTTAGTGGAGCACGTATAATAACATGTACTTGTGTAATAATAACAACAATTTTAGCAATAATTGCTTTTATAGAAGTAGGGTTAAATCAAATACCTGTTAAAATAGAATTATTTAGATGAATAGATGCAGAATCACTAAATATAAAATGAAGTTTTAATTTCGATAGTTTAACAGTATCAATGTTAATACCTGTATTAATAGTATCTTCAGTAGTACATCTATATTCTATAGGGTATATGAGTCATGACCCTCATAATCAAAGATTTTTCAGTTA
This sequence comes from Fonsecaea pugnacius, assembly GCA_011800825.1. Taxonomy (NCBI): domain Eukaryota; kingdom Fungi; phylum Ascomycota; class Eurotiomycetes; order Chaetothyriales; family Herpotrichiellaceae; genus Fonsecaea; species Fonsecaea pugnacius. Next base: position 2,919 of record WJFF01000388.1, on the reverse strand, counting down.
TTTAAGTTTATTTACTTTTATGATGATTATATTAGTTACAGCAGATAATTTCTTATTAATGTTTGTTGGATGAGAAGGTGTAGGAGTTTGTTCATATTTATTAGTTAGTTTTTGATTTACAAGAATAGCTGCTAATCAAAGTTCTATTTCTGCCTTTTTAACTAATAGAGTTGGTGATTGTTTTTTAACAATTGGTATGTTTGCTATATTATGATCATACGGTAATTTAGATTATAATACAGTATTTTCATTGGCACCCTTCTATAGTGAAAATGTTATTATTATTATCGGTATATGTTTATTAATAGGTGCTATGGCTAAAAGTTCTCAAGTTGGTTTACATGTATGATTACCTATGGCTATGGAAGGTCCAACACCGGTATCTGCTTTAATACATGCAGCTACTATGGTTACAGCTGGTGTTTATTTATTAATAAGAGTATCTCCTTTAATAGAATATAGTTCATTAGTGTTATTATTATGTCTATGATTAGGGGCAATAACAACAGTATTCAGTTCTTTAATAGGTTTATTTCAACAAGATATAAAAAAAGTTATAGCTTATTCTACTATGAGTCAATTAGGTATGATGGTTATAGCAGTTGGTTTATCTTCATATAATATTGCCTTATTTCATTTAGTAAATCATGCTTTTTATAAAGGTTTATTATTCTTAGGTGCAGGTGCAGTAATTCATGCTGTTGCAGATAATCAGGATTTTAGAAAATATGGAGGTTTAATATCATATTTACCTTTAACTTATTCAGTGATGTTAATAGCTTCTCTTAGTTTAGTAGCTTTTCCTTTTATGACTGGTTTCTATTCAAAAGATTTTATAATTGAATCTGCATTTGGTAAATATTACATATCTAGTATAGCAGTTTATTATATTGCAACTATAGGTGCAATGTTTACTACACTTTATTCAGTTAAAGTTTTATATTTAACTTTTTTAAGTAATCCTAATGGACCTATAGTAAATTATAAACAAGCTCATGCTGCACATGAAGGTGATATATTTATGAGTTTACCTTTAATTATATTAGCCGTATTTTCTATATTCTTTGGTTATATTACTAAAGATATATTTATAGGTTTAGGATCTGATTTCTTTTCTGATAACAGTTTATTTATACACCCTAAACATGAAATTATGTTAGATACAGAATTTGCTGTTCCTACTTTTTATAAATTATTACCTTTATTCTTCACTGTTACACTTAGTATTGTTTCTATACTATTCACTGAATTTTATCCTAGATTACTTATGAAATTTAAATTATCTAATTTAGGTTATAATATATTTGGTTTTCTTAATCAACGGTTTTTAGTTGAAATGTTTTACAATAAATATATATCAGGACCTGTTTTATATTTAGGTGCTCAAACTACAAAAGTAATGGATAAAGGATCTGTAGAAAAATTCGGGCCATTTGGTTTAGAAAAAAGTCTTACTAATATTAGTAATTCTATTAATAAATTAAGTACTGGTGTTGTTACATCCTATGGTCTATATATTTTAGTTGGTTTAATTTTCTATGTATCTATATTATATTTAACTAAAAATAATGATGATTCATTATTGTTTATTATTGTTATATTTGCTATTATAAATATTACTGGTAGAACTACAAAGTAGTTAATTAATCATTTATATAAAAAAATTCTTTTGATAGATAACTTTATATTTTATTTATAAGTAAATAATTTTAAATTGTTTCATATATATAATACAATATAAATATATATATATGAAAATATATATAATAATTAAAAAAAAAAAATAATGTACACATTTATATCTATTTTAGAAGTTATTTTAGTTGTAGTACCTGCATTATTAGTAGTAGCTTTTACTACTATAGCAGAAAGAAAAACAATGGCAAGTATGCAACGTAGATTAGGTCCAAATATAGTAGGATATTATGGTTTATTACAGGCATTTGCTGATGCATTGAAATTATTATTAAAAGAATATGTAGGTCCTACACAAGCAAACTTAATCCTATTTTTCCTAGGTCCCATAATAACATTAATTTTTTCATTATTAGGTTATGCTGTTATACCATATGGTCCTGGTTTATCTATAGGGGATTTAGGTTTAGGTATATTATATATGTTAGCTGTATCGTCCTTATCTACATACGGTATATTATTAGCAGGTTGATCCGCTAATTCTAAATATGCTTTTCTAGGTTCATTAAGAAGTACTGCTCAATTAATAAGTTACGAATTAATACTTAGCTCAGCTATATTACTGGTTGTTTTATTAACTGGTAGTTTAAATTTAACTGTTAATATTGAAGCACAAAAAATGGTGTTTTTTGTTTTACCATTACTTCCTATATTTATTATATTTTTTATAGGTTGTATTGCTGAAACAAATAGAGCACCTTTTGATTTAGCTGAAGCAGAATCTGAATTAGTTTCAGGATTTATGACAGAACATTCTGCCGCAATATTTGTATTCTTTTTTTTAGCTGAATATGCTAGTATAGTATTAATATGTATATTTACTAGTATTCTATTTTTAGGTGGTTATTTAACAATTTTTTCTTTAAATTCTTTAATAAATATTATGTATTATTTAAATATTGAATTATATTTAATAGATTTTAATATAAATATTTTTGTTGTTATGTTACAAGGATTAATTTATAGTTTATCTTTAGGATTAAAATCTTGTACACTTATTTTTGCATTTATTTGAGTAAGAGCATCTTTCCCAAGAATACGTTTTGATCAATTAATGTCTTATTGTTGAACTGTATTATTACCTATTATTATAGCACTTATTATTTTAATACCATGTATAGTTTATAACTTATCTTTAATACCTAACAATTTTTATTTAATATAAATAATTATATTAAATAAAAATTTAAATTTTTTATATTATATATTTATATATAACATAAT
>WJFF01000387.1:0-10093 GCA_011800825.1 Fonsecaea pugnacius | reverse complement strand
TATATTAAATAAAAATTTAAATTTTTTATATTATATATTTATATATAACATAATTTAATAAATATAACATATTACTTAAAAAATCTTAACTAATATATATATATATATATATACGAATAAGCATATGATATTAACATTTCTTTTATTATTATTATTTTCAAATGGTTTAAGCAACAGACCAGATACATCAATTTTATATAGTCGTATAGGTATATTAATAGTATTTTACAGTATGATGTCATCATATACAACATTATATATAACATATTTAGAAAAAGGAATAGGATTATATGGAGGATTATTTAATATAACGGCTGTAACACAAGTATTTCAAATGTTTATATTAATAATATGTGGAATCATATTATTAATGACAGCCTTTTATCCTAGAAAAAAGTATATAGGAGATTCCAATACAATGATAGATGTATTATTTAAAAAAGTAAAAGAATACACAAATATAATAAACAAAGTATCAGAACAATTTACGTTAATAGAATATACTTTAATAATAATATTTGTTATAAGTGGAGCTATGTTATTATTAGCTAGCGGAGACTTAGGGTCTTTATATTTATGTATAGAGTTACAAAGTTTTAGTTTATATATAATATCATCAATGCATAGAAATTCAGAGTCTTCTACAGGTTCTGCTTTAACATATTTTTTATTAGGAGGTTTAGCTTCTTGTTTTATATTATTAGGTATAGGATTAATATATGCTAATTCTGGGTTAACAAATCTAGATGGAATATATTCTATTATTTCAGATTCAGAAAAATATACTGATTATTCAACTTGATATATGCATAGCTATATTTTTTATAGTTTATTGTTAATATCAGTAGGACTTTTATTTAAAATAGGTGCTGCACCATTTCACTGATGATCTCCGGATGTTTATGATGGTGTTCCAACTATAGTAACAACTTTTATAGTTATATTTGGAAAATTGGCTATATTAGTATTATTATTAGAACTAGTGCAATATACTAGTTGTTTATTACAATCTACTATACAATATTATTCTTGAACAACAAGTTTATCTATAAGTTGTTTTTTATCTTTAATAATTGGAACAATATTAGGTTTAACACAAACAAGAATAAAAAGACTATTAGCTTATAGTACTATATCACACTTAGGATTTATATTATTAGCATTAATAGTACATAACATAGATTCATATCAAGCATATATTTTTTATATTATTCAATATATTGTAACAAATGTAAATGTATTTATAATATTAATAGCTATTGGATTTAGTTTATACTTATATTATACAAATATATCTGAATATAATAATTTACAAGAAAAAAATAATAGCCCTATACAATTAATTAGTCAATTAAAAGGTTATTTTTCTATTAACCCTATATTGGCTTTATGTCTAGTAATTACTATGTTCTCATTTATAGGATTACCTCCTTTAGTAGGATTTTTTGGAAAACAGATGGTTTTAGCAACAGCATTAGATAATAATAAAATTATTCTAGTTTTAGTTGGTGTTTTAACTAGTGTTATAGGAGCAGTATATTATTTATTTGTAATAAAAACTATATATTTTGATAAATCACAATATGAAAAAACTTATATGTATATAGATATTTCATTATCTAATGCTTATTCTATAACATTAAGTATATTAAATTTAGGTATTATAAGCTTTATATTTATGCCTAATGAGATATTAAATTTATGTAATTTACTATCTATCATAACCTTTTCAATAAGTTAATACAATTAATATATTAAATGTAAAATATTTGAATTATCTAGTTCGTAGTAATTTTCAATCTCATCCTTATCATTTAGTATCTCCAAGTCCTTGACCTTTAAATACAAGCTTATCATTATTAGCATTAACTTTTAGTGCAGTTTTAGCTTTTCATAGTTTTAGTATGGCAATTAATAATTTATTTTTTGCTTTATTAGCTTTAATTTTATCAATGTCATTATGATTTAGAGATGTTATTTCAGAAGGAACATATTTAGGTAATCATACTTTAGCAGTACAAAAAGGGCTTAACATGGGTGTTGCTTTATTTATAGTATCAGAAGCTTTATTTTTCTTAGCTATATTTTGAGCATTCTTTCATAGTGCTTTATCACCTACTATTGAATTAGGTGCAAAATGACCACCTATGGGTATAAATTCAATAAATCCTTTCGAATTACCTTTATTAAATACAGTAATTTTATTATCTTCAGGTGTGACAATAACATACTCACATCATTCTTTAATACAAGGTAATAGAAGCGGAGCATTATATGGTGCTGTTTATACTATAATCTTAGCTATTATATTTACTGCTTTACAAGGTATTGAGTATACAGTTTCATCATTTACTATCTCAGATGGTACATATGCATCATGTTTTTATTTTGGAACAGGATTCCATGGATTACATGTTATAATTGGAACTGCTTTCTTAGCAGTAGGTTTCTGACGAATGTTAGCTTATCACTTAACTGAAAATCATCATTTAGGTTTTGAATCAGCTATCTTATACTGACATTTTGTAGATGTTGTATGATTATTTTTATATATTTCTGTATATTATTGAGGATCATAGAATAAATATTTAATATTTATTCTAATTTAATAAAAATACTTTTAAATTTAGAAAAAAAAAGATTATTAAATAAGTATATTAGAACAATTTGTTCTAATGTTAATAAAAAGATACAATAAGTCTAGTATAATAAATATTTTTAATTGATAAAATTTATCAATTAGTATAAAAAGAAATTATTATGAATAAAAAATAAGCTATAAACCAAAGAATTTACTAAGAAAAATCTTGTAAATAAACAAGGTGAAAGGAAAAATCCGAATAACCTTAGGAAAATAAATCAAACGAGATTCTACATACAATGTGAAGTAAGGTAGAATAGCCTATTAATATATAAGTAAAATGGATTATCTGTTTGAATAAAGGGGAACCTTCCTCTAAGGCTAAATATGGTATTATACGCAATAGTGAATAGTACCGTGAGGGAATTTTATTTAATAGTAGTTTTATAAGCAGCTCAAGAAAAATTTTAACAAATAACAAGAGCGTACCTTTTGCATAATGGGTCAGCAAGTTAATTTTAGATGCAAGGAACAAAATTATACATTTAACGTATAAAACATAGTTATAGTATAATAATTTAGTTTCGTAGAGAAATCGATTATGAAAAAATGAGAAAGTATCTAAAATTAGACCCGAAGACTAGTGATCTTACTATTATCAGGATTATAAAAGTCCGAATGGGTTATCGTTGTAAAGATATCCAAAGAATAGTGGTAAGTTAGTGAAAGACAAAACTGACTAGTTGAGCTGGTTTTCCGCGAAACCTATATTAGTAGGTAATTTAAACAACATCTTGGCAGGTACAGAACTGTGATCTCGGTCAAAATATTTATAATGTAAATACATTATAAATTTGTATATATCGGGGGATCGTAAAGATTTTATCGGAGAGTATTTGCACTCGGAAGGGCTAAGATGAATATTAAAAAATCGGACATAGTACGATAAGGTTGTATGTCAAAAGGGAAACAGCCCAGAACAAGAGTTAATAAGGTTCCAAAATTATTGTTAAGTGAAATTAAGGATGTGTCTTTTGATACGATCAATTAATAGGCTTGGAAGCGGCCATATTTTAATGATCTCGTAACAGAGCATTGATTTTTTAAGAAGATCACACCGAAAATATAACGGATCTAAACAATATACCGAAACCTTGTCCATATATAGTTTATTTTTTAACAAAATATATATGGGGTAGCGGAACAATGGATAAATCATAATTATTTTTATTTTAATCTTAATTTTTTATTTTCCATGTGATAATGCTGACATGAGTAACGAAAAAGATATTCGCCTAAAGCTTATGGTATTTAATAAAAACGGCTTCTAATACATATAAATCCTTTCTGGTTTTTAATGATGAAGATGAAATATTAAAAAAACTAATTAAAGTTAAATTAGTTCAGGAAAATACTAAAGAAAAAAAAAATTTTTTCTTGTTAACCGTACCTAGATACTAACACAAGTAAGCTAGTAGAGAATACGAAGGCGTTTGAGTAATCAATCATTAAGGAACTCGGCAAAATGACTCGCGTAACTTCGGGATAAGGTGAGCCATTCTTTTTAAGTTTTTACTATATTGTTGATAAGAAAATAGAGGCATAAACCCTGCTATCTAAGTTAACAATATATGTATAACCAAAAGAATAGGAGGCATAGAATAGTGTTGTACGACTGTTTATTTAAAACAGAGCACTCTGCTAAGATAGATATCAATATATTGAGTGTGATGTCTGCCCGGTGTCGGCTGGGTGACGGATTTGCTTAGAATTAAAAAGCTAGGCTTTGAAGAGATCCCCGACAAACGGCGGCCTTACCGATGAGGGTCCTAAGGTAGCGGAATACCCTGGCCGTTAAATGCGGTCTTTGCATGAATGATGTAACGATACAACAGCTGTCTCGATGATTGGCTCAGTGAAATTGGAATAGCAGTGCAGATACTGTTTACCTCTAGATAGACGAGAGTGCGACTAGAAAGTGCATAATAATAATATGGTGAAAATCCATCATACAATCCATTGTATGAGCTCATACGGTATATTAAAAAAGTAATTTTTTTGTATAAAGCCCGTAAAAGTTCTGCCTAATTAGGGAGATGAGCTAGATTACTATGAATAAATTATTTGAATCCATGGTTAAAGCGTAATCTAGAAAATTTGTTTAATATTAAATGAATTTTTTGTTGATTGTATAAAAAGTTTCTCGTCTTTTTATTTATGGATCTTATATCAACATACGTGTAGTGGAATTCTAAGGTAATCATTAAAGTATTATTATGTAAACTAGGTAAGCCCAATAATGTCCTTTAAAGGAAGTTTAATTGTAAAATTAAATATACATTAGTGGGTATAGGATGTTCTAAAAAGCAAAAGTCTTATTGTAATAATAGGAATAGATTTTTAATTGATTCGAAAGAATGCAGACTTAGAACTAGAATTTAACATTATATAAATTATGGTAATAGAGAATTGGCTGAGTGGTTTATAGCGATAAGCTTGAAACTTATTTGATTTGAAAAATCACATCCGTTCAAATCGGATATTCTCTGGTATTTATAACTTAAAAATAAATATCATAAAATATAATCATTAAATTCTTGAGCCGTATGCGATGAAAATCGCATGTACGGTTCTTGAAGGGGGAAATTTTAGTAATAAAATGACCTATCTTAACAGACCCTTTGCAGCTTTACTGTTACTACTTTAGAATTTAATATAAGAATTACAAGAGTATAAGGTAGTTACTTTTTAAAAGTAACAATGATGTGACACCTTTATTTACTTTATTAGATTCGGTTGATTAGAAGACAGTTTATGCGGGGCACAGATCCCAGAAAAAGTACCTGGGTATATCCAAAATTCTATTCGTGAATTTACATGTTAAATGTAAATATGTTTTGAAAAAGTTTTTTCACTACATTTTCAATTTGTTATTTTTATAATTTATTCAGTTACTGTGATTTTAAATATTTTTATATTTTTTATTTAAGTAAGATTTTAACTATATGGTGAATAGTTGTAGAACGAATTTTAAACTAGTTTAAAATTCATAATTGTAGTATTTATACTATGATATTAAATAATACTGTAAAAGTTTAATGGCTTAATCTTGCTTTACTGTTAGACCTACAAGTCCATCAGTCGCGTAAGCGGGGCATAAGATCGCAAGATACTGAAAGGTAAGGTCTTGTATTTTTGAAAAAGTTACGCTAGGGATTATATGTTAGTCCCCCAATATTTACAAATATTGGTAATAATATGGGTAAATTTCAAAAAACACTATATATATATAGTTAATTTGAAGCGAAACTTATTTTTAATAAGAACGTTCAACGACTAGTTAAATCCATCATATGTATATATTTACAATAAATATTAATATACCTTATTAATGAAATAGATTTAATGTAATTAAACAATTTATATAATCAATAAATGAAATTATTATCTATAATAAAAAAAACTAATATTAATAAACCTTATAATTTTGATAATACAGATAGTTTAAAACATTTTCCTGCTTCTACTAGATATTGAGATAGTAGTATATTTACATATAATAATAATACTTTATCTTTAATACCTAATATTAGTAGATTAGCTATAAAACTTATTAGAAATTATTTTTTTTTATACAATACAAATATTGAACAAAAAATAAGAAGAAAAAAAATATATAATAGACGAAGAAAATTATCTATTAATAGAATTTTTCTTAGTAAAGGTGAATTCAAACATACAAATAATAAAGTAATAATTACTTTATATGTTTATAATAAACAAAAAAATAATTATTTATTAAAATTAAAAAAAAGATATATAAATAAACTTTTAATAAATATTCTTAGTTTAAAAAAACCTTTATCTTATAAAAAAAATATATTATCTAATAAATTAATTTTATTAAAAAAATTAAAAAAAATTAATATTAAAGGTACTTTAGCATTGATAGATGCTAATTTATTTAAACCTAAAATAGCAAGGATATTAAGAAATTTACATCAAAAAAGAAAAATAAATAAATATATAGCTGTATCCAGATATGTTAATATATTTTATAAAAGTTTTATTAAAAAATCTTTAAGAAGATTACTTGTATATACTTATTATAGAAGATTAATATATGTAAATAGATCTAGATTTAACTATACTTATTTACAATTTATAAAAAACAAATTACAAGGTTTATTTAATAAAAACATTGAATTTAATTTTATAAATTTAAAATATTTTTATTTGAATAGTAATATTCTTTCAGAATCTATATTATTAAAAATAAGAAAAAATAGAAGAAGATTAATGAGACACTTAGCTAATTTAGAAAAAAAAATAATAATAAAAAAAAAAAGAGTTATTTTAGGCGAATTAATAAAAAAAGAAGATTTAAGTATAAAAAATTATTATTATAATAATAAATTATTATACAAGAATATAATAAAAAATCTTAAGTATAAACATATTGCCGGTTTTAGATTAGAAGCTAATGGTAGATTAAATAAAAGATATACAGCCTCTAGATCTATAAACAAACTTAAATATAAAGGAAATTTATTAAATATAGATTCTTCATATAAAGGTTTATCTTCTGTATTATTAAGAAATAATTTAAATTCAAATTTACAATTTACAAAATTAAATTCTAAAACTCGTATTGGTTCATTTGGACTAAAAGGTTGAGTAAGTGGAAATTAATTGGAAAATTAAAAAACAAATATATACTAAAAATGAAAACATAGTCTGAACCATATTGAAAAATATGGAAAAAAATATTTTTTTGTTAACAAATTGAACAGGCTAATAAGCGCAAGAGAGTACAAATTGAGTGCGCGGTTTGGCACCTCGATGTCGGCTTAGCTCATCCTCTTGAACGTAGGAATCATGAAGGGTTCGACTGTTCGTCGATTAAAGAGCTACATGAGTTGGGTTTAATACGTCGTGAGACAGTATGGTTTCTATCTTCTAGAGGGATTTTGAGTAAAATAAGAATATCCCCTTTGTACGAAAGGAATTGGGTATGTTGACCTATAGTTTACTTGTTGTTTATTAAATAAGTATTTTAACTAAAGTACCGTATTTTAATAGGCATAGCAAGAAAGCCACGTCAATTAAAGATAAGAGCTGAAAGCATATAAGCACGAAACTTATTTTATTATACTCATATAAACGTAATATAACATTACGTACTAGGCTTTAGCTATACGGACATATATGTCTTTAGGTATAAAGTACTAATAATTAATTTACTAAAAAATACAATTATGCAAATAATATTAAAGCCTGGTTAACATAAAAGTAATGTAACCGTTTTGTAATCGGTAGAAGTAAGTGCGATACTTACACTGGGCTTAGACCCAGTGGTCAAGTTGGTTAAGACATAACTTTTTCACAGTTAGAACAAGAGTTCAAATCTCTTCTGGGTTGTTAGCGGGTTAGTGTAATGTTAACATTTTTGGCTCATGACCAAAAGATTGGGGTGCGATTCCTCAACCCGCTTATTTAGGGAGATTAGCTCAATTGGTAGAGCGCTCGTTTTACACACGAATTGTTAAGTGTTCAAGTCACTTATTTCCCATAAAATATATATATGTATTTAAATATATATATATATATATAGGTGGATATAGTTTAAGGGTAAAACAACTATTTGTGGCATAGTTTATCCTTGTTCAAATCAAGGTTTCCTCCCTTTATAAAAAAAGCCTTTATAGCTCAAAGGTAGAGCAATATACTGTTAATATATCGGTTAGATGTTCAAATCATCTTAAAGGCGCAAAGGCTATAGCTTAATGGTAGAGCCAACTGCTCATGACAGTTAAGGTGAGTGTTCAAGTCACTCTGGCCTTACAAAGGCAGATTAATTTAATGGTAGAATATTGTGTTTCGGCCACATTCATATGGGTTCAAATCCTATATCTGTCTTCAATATAAATTTAATTATGTAATTTTTTAATTATATAGAAAGAAGCACAAAATACACCATAACCTTTATCCGAGTGCTGGAATTGGTAGACAGGACGAACTTAAGCTTCGTTGATATTAATCATAAACGTTCAAATCGTTTTTCGGATATAAAAATAAATATAAGTTTAATTATAGATTAATAATAATTTATGTTATATATTATATAAAAGGGGGTATAGTTTAACTGGTAAAACGGCGAATTTGCACTTCGTTAATTTAGGATCGAGTCCTGATATCTCCATATATTTTTATAAAAAAGCTCGAGAAGCTCAATTGGTTGAGCGGAACACTGAAGATGTTTAGGTTATAAGTTCAAATCTTATCTCGAGCATTTAATAGATGTGCTGAAATTTGGTAACCAGGTTCCGCTTAGGACGGAATAGCTAATAACTTTACAAGTTCGAGTCTTGTCATCTATACAATAAAAAAATATGTTGTCGACTAATAGGTAAGTCATAAATTTTTGGTATTTACTATTGAGTGTTCGAATCGCTCCAACATAGATTATTAATTGATTTATTTTAACCACAATTTTATGAAAAAATCATTATTTTTCAAATTTAATAAGTATTATCTTTATAATTAATCATTTTTTAATCTTTAATAATAATACTTAAAAATATAACAGTTATAGGATATTTATTTATTCTTAAATTCTTTAGTATATTTGAAACTGTTATAATATATTTAGTTTTACATACTTATTATATAAATTTGATACAAGCAGCTAAAATAATTGGTACAGGTTTAGCCACAACTGGTTTAATTGGAGCCGGTGTTGGAATAGGTGTAGTTTTTGGTGCACTTATAATAGGTGTATCTAGAAATCCATCTTTAAGAGGACAACTATTTTCATACGCTATTTTAGGATTTGCTTTCTCAGAAGCAACAGGTTTATTTGCTTTAATGATGGCTTTCTTATTATTATATGTTGCCTAATATTTGTTTATATGAAATATTTTAAACAATTAAAAATTTAAAAAAAAAAAAGAATAATTATTTTTTTATTTGAAAAAAAAAATAATTTAATCTTAATAGAGATTCTTTAAATAGCTTAAAAAACTAATTTTTATTAAAAAAAAATTAAAGATCAATAAAGTATATATATATATATATATTTCTTAATCTTATTTTACTTTGTAATTATAAATATTAACCTAAATAATTAAAAAAAAAATAAATGAGAATATTAAAAAGTCACCCACTTTTAAAAATGGTAAATTCTTATGTAATTGATTCACCTCAACCATCTAACATAAGTTATTTATGAAACTTTGGATCTTTATTGGCTTTTTGTTTAATAATACAAATTGTAACTGGTGTAACATTAGGTATGCATTATACACCTAATATTTCAGAAGCATTTGACTCAATAGAGCATATTATGAGAGATGTAAATAATGGATGACTAGTACGTTATTTACATTCTAATACTGCTTCAGCATTTTTCTTTTTAGTGTATTTACACATAGGTAGAGGATTATACTATGGGTCATATAAAGCACCACGAACATTAGTATGAACTATAGGAACTATAATATTAATAGCTAT
>WJFF01000009.1:221557-250116 GCA_011800825.1 Fonsecaea pugnacius | reverse complement strand
ATTTTGTGTTACTCTTCGATATCCGATTCTCGGTTCCTTTGCCAACGCTAGGAAAGCTGAGGTTCACGCTCCCGTGTTCTCTCCTCACACTGGCAAGGTCCATCCACCGGAATTCGGGCGATTTCTCTCTCTCGCCTCCATCCATTCTCTCACTCCGAACACTACTCCTCCTAGAGTCGGTGTCGCTCCCACTGCTGCGGCTGTCGTCCTGACCCGCATGGTCGACACTGGCCAGGTAGTTCCGCATGCTTGCGGTGTATTCGTCGAGTTCGGCGCTGTGTGTCAACTTTGACATGGGGATTGTTTCAACCGGGGCACCCGATGTCGGATGCGGACTCGGGCCCTGTAAAATGGTCTGGCTTTTGCTGCGCTTGCTCGCAGGATGGGGAGCGGTTGAGGTTGTCATTTTTGGGTATTTTTCTTCTTTGGACCTGCGTTCAACGAATGGATTTGGCGACTGATTATTCTACAAAATCCTGTTGTTTGCGAAATATCCGGATTGAGCTAGGTGGGAGTCGTTTGGCCCTTGGACTTGTGTGTGGTGGGCGGGATGAATTTGATGACTTTGACGCTCTACGGCTATGAACGGACGAACGCACACTTTTGCGGCCTCGAATGGAGTTTTGACGGATCTAGGCGATTACTTTTTGCTTTTGGTTGGGACTCGCAGGCCTGGAGACTGCGCGCGATGGGGGAACGGGGGAGTTTATGTTGAGCGCCGGAAGTTCCAGCCTTGCCCACGAGGTGCTTTCTTGCAGCTTTGGTGCCGTTGAAAGTCGGGCTTCAGTTCCCTTGCGAAAATGGTTTGATCTATAACGAGCAAGGCGCTTGGGAACCCGGAGCTGAATATTTTTGGGAGAAGGCGCCACGGATTATGTTATTGCAGAGAGTGGGAGAGCTGATATGTGCACCTGGTACGAGTTTGGATGGTGGTTAGTGGCTATGTTGGTTCGTGTGAAGAAGTGGTCGTGGTCGGGGTCGTGGTGAAGATTTTTGATCATGGAGACGTGGTTCTAGTTCTAGTGGTAGTACTAGTAGTTGCAATGAGACTAGGAGAGTGATCGACTGCCGGGACCGTCATCTGGATTCTCAGTTGTTGTTTTTGGTTATCATTGTCGTTAAATCAATGCGCGTGCGCTGGGTATGAACAGGGGAGAGGTCTCAGTGTCTCGCTAGCAGTTTGCAGGGACTGTGGTGTGCAGGCGTTTTCTCGTCGTTGTCATCCTCTCGTACAGTCCATATTATGGAGTTGCGGGTGACCAAAATGTTCTGGGGAACAGGAATGAGAGATTCAAGCTGGGATAGTCGAAAAACCGATGCGTTTCCTCGCTGTTCTCTTCTTGCGTGTTTGCGTGCGTTCGTTTGGTTTGATTGCCGGCTTGTACACGAGCAGATTCGCAAGTCGCAGGCTGCAGATGCGCTTGTTGAAGGATCCTGAAATGGTGGTTGATACGTAAACGTAAAAGATGCTGCTTTTCGTGTTCCGATCTCTCGTCCCTTTGTTCGCCTCGTTTCGCGCTCTTCCCGTTCTTGGCGTGCTGATACAGACGCAAAATGTCGTCACTGAGGGGGGAAAGAGGAGGGGTGTCGAGTCGAGCGGGTGTTGTGAGGAAATCGTCTTTGGTGTTATTCCTCAATCTTCGCCTCTGTACCGAGTACAATGGAGGGAGCGCAGCAGTTTAGTAAGATACGTTAGAAGGCGATTGAGATGGGCCGTTTCTTTGAACCCTTTTTTAGTCTTTCCTGGCTGGGGCTCAATCGAGGAGCGTAAAGCCGCAGCCGCACACGTGGGTGAATCGCTTTTGTTTCCGATCCACTTGTGTCTCTGGGTCTCCAATACGCGCCCGCTTCTTCTTCCCTGTGTTCCCGTTCTCGGAGTTGGCCAAAGTCCTGGGCTAAAGATCCTGTCTGTTTGAGGAGACTGGATGATAGGTGGACAGGGTCGAGTGTCTATATCATGGATAATTGCAGAGTAATCCTGGGGTTTTATGCCAATGGGAAAAGAAGTCCGGCGACAAATAAAGAGGGCAATGGACGAGCGGAGGTGGTGAAATGGACTGCAGTGGTGGTGGGGGGTTCAGGAAAGGTCGCTCCTTTTGCCTGTCTCGTCTGCTCTCTCAGCCGGGTATGTCGAAGTTGCTCTGGCGCTCCATAACAGTCTCTATTTCGTAATGGGTAATGAATACTAAAAATGAGTCGCAACCTAGAGTAGTGGCCGACCTGCTATGCAGTTGCTCGATATTAGTCAAGGTGCCAAATAGAAGACCAGCAAGTTGGTTCTAGTGAGCCTTGGAGATAATATGTCAGAAAAGCAATTCTCGGATTGTGGCATTATAAACTCATGGGAATCACAAATTTCTTTCAAAAGGGTAAAATTATGAGGGAGCGAAGGCCCAGAACAGAAAGCTCAGCCCATCAGTTGCGGCAATGCCTTTCTGTTTAAGCCGGTGTAGCCAAAAGGTAATATGTATCGGTGGCGGCGTGGGTGGTATGAGAGAGGACGGGGAGCCCCGAGGAGGAAACAATGAAATGGGTCACCAGTAACCCATCTGGGACCCGAGCAAGAAAAACCATACCTCGTTCAGCAGGTCCCAAAAGCAACGAGCTCGCACAACGAGGCGCGAACGCAGAATGGCATCATACGACAGTAGTGCCCACGCTGTTGTGCCTTTTGCTCAGGCGACGCCGCATAAGGCATGGGAGCCGTTGATCTCCAGACCTCAGCCATATGCGAGATGGAGGGAGACAAACGGGGAGCAGACTACAACATATCATTCGTCGACATGATGAATGAAAGGATTCAGGATGTGTGTGCGTTGGTCTGCTTAGGAAAGATTGCGTGCCAGAGACAAGGGAGTGGAATGACCACACGGATCCGCTGGATTCGACTTTGCCAGTACCATGCCAGTGGGCCGCACTGTACATGTCGGAGGCCCAGCCGTGCAAGTTTCGCAGAATCTAGAAATGCTGGATCCAAGTTGCAGATTGTGGAGTCGCCTTTCTGCCCTGACACCATGGCGGCGGAGGGATTTCTTTGCATTTAAATGCAGCTTTGTCCCTCCTGACTTTCCCCAACGTGCAGGACGTCAGAGAGAACGTCAGCCGCCAAACCGGTCTTGTGAGAAGGCAACTTTCATCAGCCGATGTTAGCCTGGAGTGCGGTATTTTGCTAGAACCCGCCGTAATGGTGGATATACCCCTAACGATGAAAGATCTTGAATGACGGTAGTCGAGATTGAGCCATATCCGCACGCCCACTACTCGCTTTGTAGGATTTCCTCCATTCGCTAGGGTTATTGATGCCTCTCATGCAGCAGTGGTCGATTTAACCGGTCTTTATCAAACCTGTTAACCACACCGGTCCCCTAACAGCAGATTCTCAAAGCTCAATGAATCCCTTCAGTGTCGATCTTTCGGGTTCAAGATTTCCCTGCCCTAAAAAGGTAAGGTGCAAAAGGTTTATTAGTAAGGAAGGGTAGATTTGGGTTTATCCAAAGATTATCTCGGAAGTGGGAGAGGGGAAATGATTGCTAGATTGAGCTTCGCGCGAGGGCAAGCAGACAAGGCTGGATCCACCAGCACGGGAATCGGCTTGGAGGACGAATGAGAATAGGTACGAGGTAGGGTGTACGAGTATAGGCGGCAGGTAGAGAAATGGGTCAAGGCAATAAATGATGGGCGGACAAGGGTTGCTGTTCCCCTTTGGAAGCATTGGCATGGTGGCATTGAGTGAGATCTCCTTTGCAGCGTGTTCCGGAATAGGTGAGAAGGGCCATCTTGATGCCCGCTGATGCTTGGCTGAAGCAAAGTTAAGAGTGTAAGATGCTCAAGGGTGAGTTGACCGGTGGCGAGGATAGCCTTTGGCTGCGGAGAGCAATCTGCGTTTTGCTAACCGTAGGGATACTCGATAAGCTGACGGAAGGTGCAAATTTGCCAAGATATCACGTGATTACAGTCTCTCTCCATATGGTCGGGCTTACACCACATCTTGAATGCATTACGGATTTACCTAATATGAAGTATCACAATCTCTCTGGATCCAGTATTTGATATCATGATCCATGTGTAGAAATACCGTAAGGCTGTGGTGCCAGATGGTGATGGCAAATGGTCTAGCCCAAAGCAGAAATTGTGGTGCAAACTTTACAAATCTGCCAAGTATTCATCTACCCCTCGCTGCGGCCTTCTGGCATCCCACCATCCTTATCTATTCCCCCTCGTGGTCAGCTTCCCATTGAACCGACCATCATCTTCACTCGCTTTAACCATCTTGGGCATTTTGTTCCCTTCGACTCTATCATTCCAACCCTTCTGGTGCTATTGGAACACTGTGACTGGTCCCAGATGCTTCCTGTCTGAGTTCTAGGCACGGAGCTATACACGCTGACGCGGGTCTTTGGCCACCAGATTTCCATCAAACGCGTTGTTTGCATGAGAGTAATCCCTAACCTAGACTGTGGCAACGCACTCCGAGCCAAATGAGCAAGGCAAGTTGTGGGTAGCTGGGAAGTCTGTAGAGGTATATCTTATAGACTGCTGCATCCTGGTTCCTGCAATACTCTCTTTCAGTCTGCAGCTTCTTCATCTTCTTTCCCCAAATCCGTTTGCATTTCCCTAGGTCTCGTGCAATCACGTCCCAATCTGCTTATCGCAACTTGCCTCTGCTTGCGACTGCTTCAGGGCGGCTTTCAGGTTAACAATAAAGGTGAGTCTGAGAACTACCTTTGCGGAGAAATGAGGCGACTTGGGTAGAAAACTATTGCAGACACCCAGCGCATCCTGAGGGGGATTTTGCTGGTTTCCAAGCATCTTCAAAGAATCTAACAGATGGGACATTGCTTCAGCAGACTTACCTCCCAATCCAAAACACCCAAACCTGAAAAGATGGGTTCCACACCAGCTTTCAAGCACTTCTCCAAAGTCCAGTCCGAGTTCAAGCCTCCCTTGATCGCCAATGAGAACGCCTTCCTCGGCGACGTCGTCAGCAATGACTCCATTGATCCCGAGAAGCCCATCAGCTGTGGCATCTACAGACTTGAGAAGGGCACTCCCCTCGTCTACACCTACACTTACCACGAGATGAAGATCATTTTGGAGGGTGAATTTGACATTAGCGACGAGACCGGCCAATCTGTTCATGTGAGAGAGCTTCCACTCCAGAGTTTGGAGACCCGCGCGTACGCGAGCACGACTGACGTTGGATTCTAGGCTGTTGCTGGCGACGTCTTTTACTTCCCCAAGGGTAGTGTCATCACCTTCAAGACGAACACTTATGGTTTGGCCTTCTACACCGGCCAGCGCAAGCAGGGTGCCGCATAAACGAAAACAGGACCATAGCCAAAATTAAAAAATGTTCAAGCAATTTTATGATTGAAGGACGCTTTGCAGACATATTTCTAGGCCAAAAGCCCAGCTCATCTATGCTCTTTTTGCTCTTTTTGCTCGTGGACTTTGACGCCGACTCCGTGACCTTGAGAACAGAATGCAAGCAAATAATACCACAATGGTAGTGATGCCGATGTATGCCCAGTGGTGAGCTCCTCGGCTTGCAGGCACGACATCATCTAGTCACAGCGCCCCACTGGGTGGTAAACATTGCTTGATGAACTCCTCCAGGTCATCGATCTCTTTCATGTCCGCCGAATGAGCGAGACCCCTGCGGACAACCGTCAATTACAAAGCTTGGTATGGCTGGCAAGGATACTTACGGATATGTCTTGAATTCGACTTTGTGGCCCAACTCTTTCCTCAAATACTCGGCCGATTGCACCCCCCACTGATGTTTGACCAGTTCGTCCGCGTCCCCATGGCCCATGAAAAAGGGGGTGTCTTTGTTCGCGCCGTTGGCCTCTTTGGCAAAATCCTTGATCTTGTCCCCGAGCACGAGGTAGCAGCTCAATCCAAAGACTCCGCCGAGCCTGTGCGGTGTCGTAGCGCCGGTGAATAGCGACATCGCGCCGCCTTGGGAGAAACCACCCAAGATTATGCGATTGGAAGGCACACCGGCGTCGATCTCGTCGGTGATGAGTTTGTTGAAGGTCGCACGGGAGCGTAGGATACCCGGTTCGTCGAAATCATGTTTGAGGTCGGAAAAGTTTGTCTATCGTCGCGCAACACATCATCCATTAGCTTTTGCGTAGCATAGGGGCGTGTTTGTCAGGAACAGGAGAAACGAGGAGGGGTAAGGGGATCCGACTTCGTCGCGGCGCCTTACGATATCATACCATCCAGGCATGCGCATGCCAAAGTTCTGCTCTCATTGTTAGCACCACTGATCCCGCACCGTATGTGAAGGAGTAGCTCTTTCGGTTACGTACCACGGTGATGGGGATATTCGGCGCGTTGGGGAAGATGAACTTGACGTCCTCAAACTTCCCCCGCCGTCGCCAGGTCTCTGCGAGCGATACCCTGGCGGCTGCGATGAGTTCTCTGATCTCTCCGAGGGGACTGATCTGGGGGACCGTGATGAACTCACCACCCTGCACCGCTGTTTATTTCCCAGGCATTCAGTCAAAATCCAAGGCTTCTCCGCACAAATCTGGGGTGGAATACTGACCTGTCCCCCAACCCATGGGCCATAATCACCGTCGCCGTGTGTGTTTTGAGCGCAGGTACTATCAACGCTTGTTTACCCGCCATCTTTGCGCACGCGAGATTGATGTCTGGACTGATTCAAGGAAAAGGACGGAGGGATAATGCAGAAAGAGGAAGGATGTTCGGTAGGTAAACAGAGGCTGGTGGCATGGACAACTCAGTCCCGTACTGTAATAGAGAGCGGGACATTGGGCGAGCGCGGGAATCGTGTTGACTCAGCCGAGGTTGTTCCGGATGGTGCTGGATCAAGCCCCAAAGCGGCATTTCTGTTCTTTTCCAACTCTCCATTCTGAATTGTAGCGCATGTGTAATGTCATGTGCTTAAGGATGCTCCTCAGCTCCAGCGAAAGAGTTGGAGAATGACACAGGAGTTGTCATCAGATGCGTACGGGCTTAAAACTGTTCACTGATGTAACAAACACGAGCTGGATTGTGCTGCCGGTCATAGTTGGTTCACGAGACTGCTGGCAAATTAGTGGTACAACAAAGCGATGTGGCCTGGTCTGGGGCAAGACACACTGTTGACCGTGAATCAATGCTCTACTAACCCTGCTATTACATACCCGGCACGCCTGGAAAATATACTTGTACTTTATTCCCAAACTCCATATCTGCCTTCACACGTGATCTCGCACACGCACACACGACCCCCGAGGTCTCGAGCCGCAGCAAAATCGCCAAGACTGTCATAAAGGGCACAAATCCCCAGAAAGTTGAACGTCCTTGAATCATCCCGCAAACCGAAGCTCTATCCTCTGTTCCATCTCCCATCCTCATCCCTTTGTACAGCTAGGACGGAAATCCGAGCCTCGCCTTGAGATTTTCCTGAGCCTCTTTTTTGCTTCTCGGTCCTTCCGCCACCTCTGAAGCTTTTCTGAGTGTTGGATCCTAAGGGCTCGGCGAAAACGTCTTTTCCACCCCCGAGAGCAATTGGATTTGTGTGCTTGCGCTTTCTAGCCGTGACCTCTCTGAGCTGAGTGAAGCTCAGCAACATACACCAACCCACCACAATGGATCAAGAAAAGCTCAAGCGCATGCAGGCGCAGGTGCGAATTGGTACGTCTCTCCCAAAATCCAAGACAAAACTATCATCTGTACGCACCCTGCTAACAATGGATATAGGGTACGTGCCTTGATTCCCTCCTCGTACTCACTCTCAATCTGCAAATCCAATTTTACAAAACTTCATGTTTGACCGCCGAGACCCGCTCATCTGACATCCTGATTCTTTGATACAGAGGTAAAGGCACGCCGCGCCGTAAAACCAAGAAGGTGCACAAGAGTTCCGGGACCGACGACAAGAAACTCCAGACGACACTCAAAAAAATGAACGTGCAGCCCATCCAGGCCATTGAGGAAGTCAACATGTTTAAGGAAGACGGCAATGTGATACATTTCGCCGCACCTAAGGGTACGTGATCTTAGCATTCAAAACACTACAGCAAGGACGGGTGTATAGGGACATGAGCACCAGCAAAGCAAGAGGAGGATGGGGAGGAGATTTGACGATTTTATTCCAAAGCGAAGCGGAAGCTAACATACCATTTTTATTTTGCACCACAGTCCACGCCTCAGTGCCTTCAAACACGTTCGCCATCTACGGTAACGGCGAAGATAAGGAACTCACGGAACTCGTGCCGGGCATCCTGAACCAACTCGGCCCCGACAGCCTCGCCTCCTTACGTCGCCTGGCAGAGTCGTACCAGAGTTTACAGAAGAAGGAAGGCGGTGAAAAGGACGAGGGCAAGAAGGAAGGCGAGGACGAGGATGACGACGAGATCCCCGATCTGGTCGAAGGGGAGAACTTTGAAGGCAAAGTCGAGTAAGAAAAAAAGAGGTCCCGAAGTACGCAAAGCTGTGTGGGTAGATGGCGGAGGTTGTGATTCCCCCTCCCAAATATGTAAAAAGGGTCCCCAAAGAGAAAGGGAAAAGGCTCGAGGGCTCCAAAAGGAAAAACAGACTGAATACGCATCGCACCAATCGCCCCCTTCTCCCCTTTGCATAGTAGCGAGGGGAGGAAAGGGGAATGGTCCAAATTGCTGGCGGCAATGCGTCGGTATGAAAAAGTGAGAGACGGACCTTTTTCGTTCCTGGGCTCTCTTTGCTCTTTTCTTGAATCTTTCGCTGTGGGCGATGAGACAAACTACTCATCGGCACCACTACAACACCGTGACTATGAAGGATAACCCGTTCCCTCCCCTTCTGTATGTGTGTAATATGGGTGTGTGAGATCAACAACCCTTAGAAGCAGCTGCTTAACTACCCAGTGTCCAGTACCCAGTGCCCAGTGCCCAGCTACGCTGAGCTATGCTGGTTCCAGCCCAAACGTACTCGGTACATACATATGTACATAGGGTCTGTCCAAGTAGTGCTAGTGCTTGACTGCCCATGGAACGGTGTCTAATCGTGTCCCATCCCCCCAAAAGTCGTGTGTAGCGTTTGCGAGTTGGTTCTTGTTCAGTTCCAATTACCCAGCCCAGACTGAGACTGCCAAAACTCTCAATCGTCCTTCAGGCCACAAAAGTCGGTCCCGAACCACCTGTCCACGCCGTGCCAGAAGCTCCAGTACCAGCCGTTAGCTGGGTCCCAGCTCCCGTCGTCCTTGAGCAGTGGTCCCTCTCCAATCACATCACGTCGCCCACCGGCTCCTTGCTTCGTGCTGCCCATAAAGTACGACACAATCGGGATACTCCGAAGAACTCTCTCTGCAAACGTCGGTTGCGGGGGAAGGGCTTCCGACATTGGTCGCAAGACCACCTTTTTCACGTTTTTGATGTGCGTCATGTATTCCGAGTCCGGCGGGTGCTGGGTGGCTTCTCCAGGCAGCTGGGGCACAGAGCGTGAACGTAGACCGGTCGACGAGGATGGCTGTGGGGGTGATAGGTCTGTGGCCGTCGCCGTAGCCGATGAGGCGGTCGCGGAATCTATAGAGATTTCCTCGTCCTCATGGTTGGGAGGCTGTCCGTATTGCATGTCGGGCATGGTGTGAGATCGGGGTAGGGTCTGGAGCGCCCGCTCAAAGCCCGCGATGGCCGACTGTTTGCCTGATAACATACGGGAAGACTGTGAGGAGCTCAGGGTCCGTGCTCTTCGACCATCATCAAGATGTCGCGACGACTGTGGCTGGGGCTGTAGAAGGTCTGACCCATTTAGCCCGGAAGCAGGGCCCCTGGGCAAGGGTATGTCTGCCGCAGGGCCTTTTCCATGCCACATCTCACAGTGCACCAAGTAACCATCAATATCAATGGGACTGTAAAAGCATGCTCTCTCTGCGGCCTGGTACGAGTCGAATGTGATCTTGATCCAGTGGTTTCCACCACAATAAATCCGACTCTTCTTGATGGCTTCACGGCTGAGGTTCTGATGGACCACCACAGATGCTCTCGAGAGACCAAACGGTGAATTCGAGGAGAGGTAGAGATTAGGGTCTTCTCGTGGGTAGTCTTCGCAAATTATACCGGGGGAGACGATCTTTTCGAATTTCGACAGGACCTTCCATTCCGAGTGTTTACCTGCGTAGCCGTAGAGTAGACATTCCGTGGGCACGGCTTCTGGCTGGATCGGTCGTTCTGTCGCGGGGACTTCGCCTGGAGCGGTCGGGGGAGATGGTAACGTGGTTTTCCTCTCTTCCTCTTTCGCCTGTTCCTTTGCAAACAACCTCCCAAACTCGGCCACGGCAGTATTCTCCTTTTGTCGAACCGGTGTGGTGCCTGTCCTTGCGCGCGGCGTTCGTGACGCTGTGGATCTTATACTGCGATTGCGACCGAAAGGCCCGCTCTCTTCTGGTAGCTGTCTGGCATTTCTCGCAGAGCTGTTCGAGTATGTGTTAGAGTGTGATTCTTCGGTTGTCAAGACCCCTGACAAGAATTCAAGGTTATTCGAAATTACTAACTCTGCGTAGCGATAACCCCAGGGAAGTGTGTCGCCTTTTGGATCTCTTGCTCGCTCTTCAGGTAACACGGAGTGGATCTCCATCGGTATGGTCACTCCTCCCAGAAGTTGTCTGTCGTTGAACCAAAATGCGCGACGGCGTCGTGTTCGGGTTGTGGCAACTTGAGGAATCAGACGAAGCTAGATGTGAGTCAAATGTTGTAAGAAAACTGGTGACAGCCAAAGGCAGCGCGCATACTTCTCGAGGGCAACGAACCTTTAGAGCGAATAATTTATTGTTTACCTTAAGAGGCCCTTGTCTCCGCAGAATCTCGGGCGTCGAGGGTGAAACGCCCTGGCACGTGACCCCGACTGAGCAAGTGGTGGACTCGGACATCCAGTCATCACACAACTCTGAGGGTAGACATTGTGAAGCTAGAGTTTCTCTCTTGAAATATAACAAGTAACGATCGTCTTGGGGTTCTTTCTAGACTATATACCATGCTTGGGAGACTCTACAGCCAGCTGCGCCCATGGATCCTGTATTTACGTGATAAGGCTGCCTCACCCTTTATACAGCGCCAACACTATCATCCTCCCTCATGAGACAACCACCTTCTTCACGTTCTGTTTGCTCTTCTCCTTTTGTTCCTCATATTTGGCTTGCAAATCCTTAATCTTGGTCTCGTACAGCTTGTTCGCATCTATGCCCACAGCCTTCATCCAGTCTGGGTCAATGGCCTCAGGGTTCAGATATGGCGATACATCCTCTTTGTTGACCAAGGCTTGCACTGTACCCATGCCCAAGAACGCCCACATATTCTTCTTGGCAGGTCCAAGGTATTCGATCTCGAAGTCCTCATAGCGAGGGGTCTTGATGGCTTCTATGTAATGCAAGGATGAGCCCGGCCAGACGGCATTGACACGACCCGTCTCATTGTTCTTGTACCTGACGAGGAGGTCAGTCGATGGTGTTCGCCTAAACGAGTAACGAGGGAGACAACGAACCATGACCGGCATTCTTCGACCCACACGGTATGCCGGACCCATTCCTGGCAATGCTCATTGAACGCATCCGTCACATCTTGTTTCGGCGCGATGCTGCAAATGTACTCGGACTGGAGCTTCTTGATCATCTGCAGAGCGTAGTATGAGACGTACATCAACGGGCCCATAACGCTGCCATTCTCCACGGGCCAGTTGGGACCGATGAACGTCATGAAGTTGGGGAACTCGGGAATCGCGAGGCCAAGATAGCCTTCGGGGCAAACCTTCCATTTATCGGCCAGGTCGACTCCGTTTTGGCCGACAATGGGAAAGCGAGGACGGTATGATACGTCAAAGCCAGTGGCACAAACAATTGTGTCGACTTCGCGGTGGATGCCGTCGCCACCGATAAGCCCTGTTTCGTCCTTTTGATCGTTAGCATTCCACAAAGATGGTACGTCGAAGCTTGTCCAAAACTTACAATCTTTACAACGGGCGTAAAGTGTACGTCGACGTTAGGCTTCTGAATGGCTCTGCCGAAAATGTCAGATTGAGGGGGACCGACAGCGCACGGGTACACCTTACTCCATATATGGATCACCAGGAGTGATCCTGCGACAACCAATGCCGAAAGTCGGGGTAAAACCTTTGAGAAGCCTCTCATCCTTGATCATCTCAGCCATACGAGCCTTCAAAGCAGCCTGGCCCTCTTCCTGCGCTTTCGAGTTCTTGTAAAAGGAGCCCCAGAGTCCATTGACCTGGTCCTCGATGGATTTGGCATGCTCGGTGATCTTGTATGGATCGCGGAAGTCTTGTTTCTGTTCGTTCGTATATTCGTGGTTTGCACCGAAGTTGTTCGCAATTTGCACGAACCAGACACCTGAGCACATCAAGTCAGAACTCCATCTCCAAGAAATCGAACTATCAACCTCGAAGTTATCGAGTCCAAGGCCCACATCCGATGCAGGGCTGTGGGCAACATACCAGTTCGGACGAACACGTCGAGATGTTTAACGTGTGGCTGCATCGTCGGTACTGTCTGAATGCTAGAGGCCTGTTCGAAGAGCTGAGGTTAGATATGTCCCACAGCAAGAATGGATAGCGGGACCATACTCCAGATCCGATGACAGCAACACGGTCCTTCTTCCACTGCTCGGCCTGGTAATCCTTAGGCCACCGAGCTGTATGCATAATCTTGCCCTTGAACTTATCCATGCCTTCAATATCGGGCCATTTGAAGTTATTCAATATCCCTGTCCCATGAAGAAGCATGTGGCATCGGTCTTCAAAGAGCCGCGTGCTTCCATCCGCATTCGTCTGCTTGAGTTTGACGAGCCATTCGCCCGTCTGCTGCTGCCAGTAACATCCAACGACTTCAGTGTTGAAAGTCATGTACTTCCTCAAGCCCCATACTTCGCAAACCTTGTCAAGGTATTTCCAGATATCCGGCGAGTAGGAGAAGAAACGAGGCCAATCCGGCTGCGAATTTGAGAGGTGAGAATCAGCTCAACGGACGTCGCGAAGACATCTAACTCACATTGAGAGCAAAAGGATAGGTGTAAGCATGACTCGGAATATCACATGCGCAACCTGTTTCCCCCAGATTAGCCATTGGAACAACGAATGGAGCTCTGTCACCACAACTGATAGAAGCAACATACCTGGGTATCTGTTTTCCAGCCAGGTGCCCCCAATATCGGAATTCTTCTCGTAGATGACATGCTCTACGTTCTGAAGAAACTTTTGAATGTGATAGGCATTCATGATCCCCGTCACACCGGCACCGATCGACAAGACACGGATCTTCCTGGTGTACGGACCATGCAACACGATATCTGTAGCATTTTGATTAGCAAGGAACTTTCCAATCCATGAAGCACGCGGGAAGTGGATGGGTAATTGCCTGGTTCTACTTCACGGCAACAACCCAAAGACAATGTGGTCAACCCAGGAGAAAGGAGAGAAGAACGACTCACCAGGAATTTCATAGTCCTCTCGAGGCACCCCGTTGCTGGAATAGCCATCAGTGGCATAGTGGGCCATCGAGTTGATATCGGGAGCCATCTTGACAACCGGATTCTGAGGCTGATTGGCAGAAAGTAGTAAGAATTGAAGGGATGCAAGGTAGAAGCCGGCGTCTAGGTCAAATATGAAGAGTCACTTTGGTTGCAACACAAGGTAGAGGAGATGTTGCTTCAGGGCCACTTGTCACGCAAGGAGTCGCCGTGTTGGCAACTTATCACCACAGGGGGCACCGCCCACGATGATGAATGCTGGGGAGATATGAGTTCTGCCAAAGTCTATGTAGAATGCTTCAAAGTGCCTTGTCGCTCCTTTATACCATCGGAGGTGGGGATTTCCTGGCCTTGGGCCAGCTGCTCCATCATGACAAGTATAGTGGCTTGCGTAGCCCGCAGCACCCTGGTGAACCAATAACCCGTCCTGAATGGGGGAGCACATCCGCCAGAGGGAGCCTCTGTGACGCCAGGAAAGGCACTAGGTTTCTTAGGCGGGCATCAGGAGAGGCTGTGGTTTGTAAACGTCCATGTGGGGGAATGCAGAATGCGGGGACGAGGTGGTAGCAAGCCCTCCTTGGTTGAGCTGTGGCGATAAGGAAACAACATTTGGCCGAGGTAGAAGAAGAGGAGTGAATTTGTCGGGTTGACAATGTCGACTCAGATATCAGATGATGTGCCCCTAATTCGCATTGATTCTCCAGTCCCAGGAGAGCAGATCGCGAGCCTGGCGGGCCTGGCGAGCATTGCTGTCGCAACCTATACGAGCAAGCTCCCAAATGGTATCATGTAGCCGGCTGACTCCGCAGTCTCTGACTCGATATGCGTCTGCATCAGGGCTTCAGTATGTACCCTCCAGAGGCAGGTCCCTCGAACTGCGACCCACAGCTAAGGTGAAGAGACCTTCAGGCATCACCCAGTTCTGTTGGACCACGGACCAGTAACTCAAATCCTTTCGTGTCAAACTGAGGTTGACCACTTGTTCTGCTCCTGCCTCGAGCTCGATCTTTGTAAAGTTGCGCAACACTCTTATCGGCGTTTCGATCACTTCATTCGTGGATGGCTCCTTGATCGCGGAGGGGAACGACACATACAGTTGTACCACAGCCTTCCCTTTGCGGTTGCCTGTGTTTGTAACGCGCACCTGGACGTTGACATGCTCTTCAAAGAGAGCAGGATTGCCACCTTCGCCGCCTCCAGCGGCACTGGGGTTCTGCGCGATGTCGTACCCATCAGGATACGGATACCTGCCCTTCTTCACCTCGTCTGCTCTAGATATGTATGGGTAAATGAACTTTCGAATCTTCGTAAATGTGCTGGGAATGAGCGCACTATCGACAGGCGGTATGGTTCCATCATAGCTTGGTGGTGTCAGCCCTGCAGGCCTCGCAGAAGGGAGGCCTGATTTCGGTTTCAGGCTTGTAACAACCAGGTCAGAGAAATCGAATGTCGTGAAAGACAATCCGTGACCGAATGGATAGCGAGGCTCCACGCCTGCCTTGTCGAAATGCCGGTAATCGATGAACAAACCCTCCTTGAAATCAACCTGAGGAATGATGGCGTTGGGATAATAAAGCACTGGAGCACCCGGGCCATAGTCAACAAGGGACTTGCCGACCGTGTATGGAAGCCGTCCAGAAGCATCGACTCGACCGAACAGGACATCAGCGAGGGCGTTTCCGCTCTCTTGCCCAGGCAGGTTCGCGAAGACAATGGCCTTGACGGACGGCAGGTCGGCAAAGTCCTCAAGGATGACAGGACCAACGGAATGTATAATGACGACGACAGGACCGCCACATTCATCGGCCACAGTGCGGATCAACGAACTCGCACCTTTCTGAATCTCCAGGTCATTTCTGTCTGCACGTTGACTATGCCAGATACGATGTCCTTCACCCGAGTCCGCGTTGCCAAAGACCAGGCATAGGTGTTGTTCCCTAAGCGCCTTCTTCAAGCTGGAAGTCACCTTATTAGTGAGGGAGCTAGTGATTTCCACCATCGACAGATCGAAGCTCGAATTCAACGCTGAGAGAGGATCCACAAGATAAGTAAAATCGGTGGCACCTGAACCCCAACCCACGGCGAGAGTGCCTTGATTGCAAGCTCGGTCATCGCAGTAGTTGGGTCCTTTTCCAGGGCCAGCGTCCTCCCCAATAACGGCGACGCGCTTGGGGCTAATGGACCCAAGCTCGGAAAGTGTGGGACTCAGCGGTAAGATTGAATCTTCGTTCTTCAGCAGCACGGTGCCCTCACTTGCAACTTGTCGAGCTAGTTGTCGACTCTCGTCGTTCTCTGTCTCGACATACTTATTGACAAGCACTTTGTCTTGTTTGCTATTGCTGCCGGCATGTGGATAGCCGTATTCGTCGTGCGTCCACGAAGAGAAGTTGGGGCCCTCAGAGTCCCAGGAATCCTGCCCCAGCTGATACCATGCGGCAACGACCCGGGTGACCATGTCGTTGAGCCTGGTCAGGGGAAGAGAGCCATTGAGTACCGCAATCGTGAGCTGCTCACCGAAGAGTGATCTTCCATCCTGCCAATACAGCCCATCCCCGGGCATGGACATATCAAGGCCTGCCAGAGCACTAGCAACACCACTGCGTTGAGCCAACCAGTCTGACTGAACAAAGCCTTGGAATCCGAATTCATCCTTTAAGAGACCATTCATCAACTTGCTGTTCGCACAAGCATAAGAATTGTTGACCATCTGGTAGGAACACATGATGCTGGCCACTCCAGCTCTTACGCTCTCAGCGAACGGCCAGGCGTAGACTTCATGCAGAGTGCGGTCATCAATGTTGGAAGACAGAGCCTCGGGGAGACCCCATTCCAGTCCTCGACGGAAATGCTCTTGTTCATTGCCGATATAGTGTTTTGCAGTTGCCATGATTCCCTGGCTCTGGATGCCTTGAATGGTCTCGTATGCAGCTACCCCTTGTAAGACTGGATCGCTGCCAAACCCTTCCCACGTTCTGCCACCTGCTGGGTTTCGACCCAATGGTCCCATTGCTGGTCCAAGAAGGACATTGACACCTTTGAGCCTTGCTTGACGTGCATGGGCGGCGCCACGACGACGCATCA
Source organism: Fonsecaea pugnacius (assembly GCA_011800825.1). Taxonomy (NCBI): domain Eukaryota; kingdom Fungi; phylum Ascomycota; class Eurotiomycetes; order Chaetothyriales; family Herpotrichiellaceae; genus Fonsecaea; species Fonsecaea pugnacius. The sequence goes on along the minus strand of WJFF01000009.1, from coordinate 233,569 downwards.
AATCACGGTTCCAGGTGGCCCCCACCGTGATACCAGCGGGAAAGGAAGTTGCATGGTCTGCAAATCGTATTCCCAATGGTCCATCCTGGAGACAAAGGCCGGGGAACCCAACGCTCGGTGCAGGAGCAGTATTGCCCACACATAATCCCATTGACCATCCTGTACCGGTGGTGATGTTGACCTTCTCTACGAGGCTCATGCGCTCAACCAACTTTCGAGCCTTGTCGTAGCTGACTTGCCATGTTGCCAAGGTCCCGCCTGGCGGCGTCGGGTACCATGGCGGAGACTGCCCATTGATCTGACCCTTGGTATACACCCAGTAGCCACCGCCACCAATGACCGAGACAACGACAGCTAAGAGGAGGACCGACAAGGCAATGTATTGCTTGGTGAGTTTGGGGCCGACGCAGAAGCGGTTGGCCACGGTGTCGGAATATTCTCGCCGTCTGGGGAACCTGTCGTGGGCGGAAGAGCCTAGCAAAGCGACCTCGCTTGAGGAAGCGGCATCGCTTGCTGGTCGACCGGAGCGGAGGGTGAAGGTCTGGGGTGTCTTGAGTTCATCATCGGACTGGTTGCCTCCATCAAGCTCAACTTCAGTAGCATCTTCAAGAGGCTGGTAACGAGCCTGTCTAGAGGACATCTTTTGCATTCCTTCCCAGACTGTTGCGAGCATTAGAAAGGCTGGCCACGAGCCAATCAACCGGGGACAGGATAGAATCGGAACCTACATACCTCGTACAGCTAGCAAGAATCCAGGGGCATCCAAGCGGGGCGGCTTGGAGGCGACCTTGATGGGGAACCACTTGCGATGGGCCGGCAATGGCCGAGGCAGTCGGAGCTCGATCGGGGGCGCGGCACAGAAACGATGCTGGGAATGGCGGGTTCAATAGGTCAGTTGCAGTCTAGACGAGACGGAGAATGAAAAGAGGGTGATGTAAAGTAGATGGCCAGAGGTAGATAGCTTGCGGTGCTAGCGAGTGAGGGACGTTGCAGAAGTCTAAGAAAAAGTGGTTGAGAGATGTTTGAGCTCTGACTTTTATTTTATTCCTCTGCTTTCCCCCCATCGACCCTGCCCTTGTTTTCCCACTCTTCACTTTCTTTGGCTCTCTCTCAAGTCGGTGAGCAAATTGACCAAAGCCTGACCAGAACAGCCCTGTCGTGGCTCGGGGAACACAGACATCTGTCACTTGTCACTGCCTGCGTCGAGCACTGAGTGTTCGCTGGCTCGTTACCTCATCACCGACAATTACGATTCTGAATCCAATCAGTCGACTCTTGTCGTGCTGACCTCTTCCACGGACCTCACGCCTTCATCAGCCTCGATCTGACCCTGCTTGATCGCCCTTTACCCAGCCATGCTGGTGTCCTCTGCATTCAAACGAGCTCCAGTGCGAAGGTTGGCTGCTGGTGCTTTGGCTGCTCGACCGCAAGCACCCTCCTCGGCAATCCGTTCACCGCAGAGCTTGAGACTCCCTCGTGCTAAGCTTAGCCTGACCTCCTCCTTCTCAACTTCTGCGAAGATGGCTTCCTCGGCGCCCTCCAAAGCCCCTACTCAAGCCTACGATCCTGAAATTACCGACATCGCCTCTTACGTGCACAACTACAAGATCGATTCGGAACTCGCCCTCGATACCTCCCGCTATATTCTCCTCGACACGATCGGTTGTGGTTTGGAGGCTTTGCGTTTCCCTCAATGCACGGCTATCCTCGGTCCTGTTGTCCCAGGATCCACCATTCCTCATGGAACTCGAGTTCCAGGAACGCCATTTGAGTTGGATCCAGTGAACGGTGCTTTCAATATTGGTGCTATGATCAGATGGCTGGATTACAATGACTGCTGGCTGGCTGCCGAATGGGGCCATCCCTCTGACAACCTTGGTGCTATTCTTGCAGTTGCTGACTGGATGGCCCGGACGAACAGAGCTGGCGGCAAGGTCGGCAATGGCAAGATCCCCACCGTCAGAGATGTCTTGGAAGGCATGATCAAGGCCCATGAGATTCAAGGCTGCTTGGCTCTGGAGAACTCGTTCAACCGAGTCGGCTTGGACCATGTCGTCCTTGTGAAGGTGGCTTCAGCTGCGGTGGTCAGCAAAATGCTGGGTCTCGACGAGGCCCAGACTGCTGCTGTCGTCTCTCAAGCATTTGTTGACGGACAGAGCTTGCGAACCTACCGACACTCACCGAACACCATGTCCCGCAAGTCCTGGGCTGCCGGAGACGCGTGCCAGCGAGCTGTGAACCTCGCTTTCAAGGTCTTGCAAGGCCAATCCGGCGTCCCGACGGTGCTGTCGGCTCCTGTCTGGGGTTTCTACGACGTTCTCTTTAACGGGAAGAAGTTTGAGTTCCAGCGTCCTTATGGCTCATACGTCATGGAGAACGTTTTGTTCAAGGTATCGTACCCGGCCGAATTCCACTCGCAGACCGCGGTCGAGGCTGCACAGAAGATTTACAAGATCCTTGCCGATATGGGCAAGTCCGCTAAGGATATCAAAGAAATCACCAACCGGACCCATGAAGCTTGCATCCGAATTATCGACAAACAATTCAAGCCCATGGACAACTTCGCTGATCGCGACCACTGCGTTCAATATATGGTTGCCACCATGTTGTGCTTCAACCGATTAGAAGCCACTGACTACGTTGACGGCAGCGAGGCCGCCACGTCCCCTCTGGTAGAGGATCTTCGAAAGAGGATCAAGTGTGTTGAGGATCCTCAATTCACCAAGGACTACCACGACCCTGCCTTGAGAACGATTTCCAATGCCCTGACCGTCACTCTGAACGACGGAACTGTGCTGGATGAAGTCGTGGTGGAGGCACCACTTGGCCACCGCCTGCGGAGAGATGAGGCCAAGCCCGAGATTCTGGCCAAGTACAAGAGACATTTGAGCCACCACTTCCCAGAGGCTAAGATCAAGGAGCTTCTGGAGCTGGGCACTGATGCCTCGAAGCTGGACTCGATGGACGTTGACAAATACGTGGATCTATACGTCAAGGAGAAGATGGAGTGGTAAATTACAGGCCTGGCTTGCTAGGCGATCTGCACATTACAAAAAAAGGAGTGGAAGTCTTGGAATGTTGCTGTCCAACAATCTGTTATTCTGTGGATTACCGAGAATAGTGTATAGGTTGTTTTCCAATATATTCAGATGTTTTAAAACGCAGGCTTCTGGGTGCAGTCAAATGGCGGCGTCATGGTCCAGTTTTGGCTCGATGAACTCCCCCACCCTCAGTTGTTCCCCGAATACAGGTCTTTGTAACTGCAACAAGCATGTTGTGTACAGTCCATAAATGCTTCGTCGGTGTTTGGTCCAAGCCCTTCTAGCAGACATCCAGTGGCATTCTTAAAGCGGCGGGTTGTCGATAAGCTGATGGACATGCACGTGACTGCATCACAGACCCTCTGGTTGCCCATCGAAACAAGTCGCCGGTTGTTGATCTCTCCAAATCCGTCTTGAATATATCCCTTGTCCTATCCCCAGCTTGTCGTAGAGCGGTCTTGTTTGCCTGCGGTGTGCAACTGACCCAAGCCATCATCCTCACTGTCTCGTCCCCATACTGATCAGTCGCTTGAGGACTCAGTGGATGGAATCAATTGCTTGACGACACTGCTCTTGCGTTTGATAGTGTGAAGAACAGCCACGGTCTTCACCGCCCGCCTCACCTTCCCGCCGCTACCACCACTGTCAATACCAAAACACACTTTCGTTTGCTTGAAAAATGGCTGACGGCACCACACCTCTGTCCCCCAAGTCACAACAAGACCTCAACATGGTCATGCCGATGCCTCCTCCTCTGCTGCATACTCGTTCTGGCAATGAGATGTACGATCGTCCTCAGACCCCCTCAACTCCTGGAGGCGGTGTTGTCCATGGCTTCACCAGCCCGGCACAAACTCCTCAAGGGAGTCCAAGCAAGAGACAACTTCCTCCTGGAGCCAACGATCTTCCCAATGTGTTTGAAAATGCCATGAAATTGGCTCCCACGTCACCTACCAAGACGCAGCCAAAATCTCCAGCCAAACAGGGTTTCTCGGGTGGTGATGAGAGTGCGAGTGAAGACCCCTTCGCAGACCCGCCAGCTCAGTTTTATGGCCGCTCAGAGAGTCCCACGCGCCAATCTAACAAAGAGAATGCTCCCACTAGTGGCCTGGGATATGGTAAAGTCGTCCAACAAAATCACGCTGCCATCTCGCGACAAGAGCAATATCGCACAGCCGATTCCAAGAAGACCATGAACACAACCAAAGGTCTTACCTCCGAGGAGCTGCAAAAGTTGCAACTGCCAAAGGTCAAACGACTGGCAAATGTGACCCAGTTGTGTATGTATCCCAACGCTCCACAATACAGGTCGGGTACTAACTTTGTTGCAGACTTCCTTGACTACTATTTTGACCTGCTTTCGTACGTCCACAATCGTCAGTCCCGAGAAGCTGCTTTCAAGGCCTCGTTCCCTGCTCCACCCGAGACACCCAGAGAAGAGTTCGATGCTGCGCTCCACAAGTACCTTGGGCGCGAGCGAGCCAATTTGCGCAAACGCCGTACTCGCCTCCGCCATGGTGACTTCCAAATCCTCACACAAGTGGGTCAAGGTGGCTATGGCCAGGTCTACCTCGCCCAAAAGAAAGACACTCGAGAAGTCTGCGCATTGAAGGTCATGAGAAAGAAACTGCTCTTCAAACTGGATGAAGTGCGTCACATCTTGACTGAGCGAGACATCCTGACGGCCGCAAAATCCGAGTGGCTTGTCAAGTTGCTCTACTCTTTCCAAGACGAAGAACAAATCTACCTGGCAATGGAGTACGTTCCTGGAGGTGACTTTCGAACCCTTCTCAACAATACCGGCGTTCTTCACAACCGTCATGCAAGATTTTACATTGCTGAAATGTTCTCCTGCGTTGACGCCTTGCACACATTGGGCTACATTCATCGCGACTTGAAACCAGAGAATTTCTTGATCGATGCCACTGGACACGTCAAACTCACCGACTTTGGCCTGGCCGCCGGCATGCTGAGCCCTATCAAGATTGAAAGCATGCGTATCAAACTTGAAGAAGTGGGAAACGCCCCAGTTCCGTTTGGCATGCCTGCCGTTGAGGACCGCTCCGCCGATCAACGTCGTGAGGGTTATCGTTCCCTGCGTAAGAAGGACATCAACTACGCCAAGTCCATCGTCGGCTCGCCCGACTATATGGCGCCAGAAGTTCTCAAGGGTGAAACGTATGATTTCACTGTGGACTACTGGTCATTGGGTTGCATGCTCTTTGAAGCACTAGCAGGATATCCTCCGTTCGCGGGTGCCACCGTCGACGAAACTTGGCAGAATCTCAAACGCTGGCAGCGTGTGCTCCGGAAACCCATCTACGACGACCCCACCTACTTCCTCTCCAAGCGGACCTGGGATCTGATCACTCGCCTCGTTGCTGCCAAAGATCACCGATTCAAGTCCATTTCGGAGATTCACAAGCATGAGTACTTTGCTGAAGTGGACTTCTCAAAGTTGAGAGAGCAGAAAGCGCCGTTTGTCCCGGAGCTGGATTCGGAGACAGATGCGGGTTACTTTGACGATTTCTCGAATGAAGCGGATATGGCCAAGTACAAGGAGGTGCATGATAAACAGAGAGCTCTGGAAGAGATGGCGGAACGGGACGACAAGATGGGCAAGGCTCTTTTCGTGGGATTCACCTTCAGGTATGCAACTTACTCTCCTTTTGTTTTCAGCCATACACTTTTCGACCGATCGCGGGTATGGAAGTCCACTAACTCGATGTGATGATGCAGACATCGGAAACCAGATGCCGAAGGAAGCCCGCGAAAGAAGATCGAGACCGAAGCCACATTTGGAACAATTTTCTGAGAAGGCAAACGGAAGTCCTGGAGAGAGAGTCAATGGCATGGCACCTACACCTAGGCGTTCTATGCGAGGGCATCTGATCTCTTCTCGTCTTTACGCATTGTCGATCTGTTCATGGTACGATATGAGGAATGGAAGCAAGATGAAATACGAGGATTTTGTATGAGTGTTAACACAGCGCCGAGCACCGGATGTCGAAAGGGTAATGGAGGGTACGGCTGGAGCGATAAGAGGTTTTCCCTGGGTTTGCTGGATTGGAATGGCATACAAGGCTATGGCAATATTGAGGGCAGGCGTTGGCGTCAGGATTGCTCGAGACTCACGAGGATCTCACCTGTTCTGTAATGAGGGAGTAGGAAAATCATAATCCAGGTTTGAACAAGATTGGACGGGGTTGGTCGGCCATGCTTCAGCGAGTGTGACATGTGCCGGTGCTGGATATTTTCGTTTCCATGCTCAGCTGGAGCAGCTTGTCCCGTACCAACAACAAGCTGGGAACCACGCAGAAATAAACAAAAGCTTTATCCGGCTGGCACGAAACTGGACTCGATCTGTCCTGCGGTATTCCAATATCCCAGACTAATCCTGCCAACTCATCTTTCGGCGGCCTCTAAATCGTCCACAAGGAAGATGCCCGAAGAGCTCCTCTGACCTGCATCAGCGCGATCCTCGATCCTGCCCGAGAGCTCCTCAAACAATGTCTGGTCTCCTTCGCTTTCGTAAGTTGTGAACGACTTTGGCATTTCCAGCCTTCGAAGTCGAGGTAGCGCGGCCAACCTGCTAAGGGACTCAAAATCCGTCGCTGTATTTATTTCTTCACCTTGGCTGCCAACGAACCGGCTGTCATGATGCAATCTGGGTCGTGGCGTGATTCTCAGTATCTCCAAGAGAGAATGTCTAATGGCCACTTCCTCTGTCTCTGCTGGAGATTCGCGAAGTGTACTCCTTGCCACGTCGAAAGGCACAATCAATTCTCGAAGACCTGGAAAGACCTGCAGGATATCGAATAAGTTAGAGCTCCCTTCACCTGCTCCGCTCGACTGGGTCAATTTGAGACGTTGAACATAGTCAGCTTGTTTGCGACAGTGCAAGAAGACATCGGCTGCAAGGAAACGTGGACAGTCGGGACAAGTCAGTGTTTTCAGAGTCGGGGGCCAACTTTCAATTAGCAAATCCCACTCCGCGGAACGGAAACACATCACGTCGCTAGCATGGAGATGCGTCAAATTCCTGGGCCATCTCAAGTTCTGGATTGAATGAAGGTTCCGTTGGATTCGGAATCCTTTTGGCAGACTCAGAGACGTCAGTTGTTCTAGCTCAGCGATGGCATCCAGAAGATTAATCACTGGTATCGAGTAAGAATCGGTAGACAAATCCAGTTGCCGCAGTTGTACACATTTTGACAATGGTGCCAATGAGGCAATCCTATCGGCAACGTCAGAGTTTTTGAGGCGTGTTGAAAAGCACGACAAAGACTCACGAGAATGTGACTGCTGGGGAAGCGAAACCCTCCAACGACAATTTGGTTCGGAAGATGAGACGGGCCGTAAGACTGTTGGAACTATCGTATGCTAGTCGACTCATATCCAGATACCTGATCATGTTTTCAAGACCGACGCGCGATCTTCGCGACCGGTGCGGCGGACATATTGTTCGAACGAAGAGGTCGAAGTTGCGGCTAGAAAGCAGAGGCCGAGAGTAAAGCTCGTGCACAGAAGCAGCATACCATGTTTTGGATACCAAACAGCAAGCCCAAAGTAGCCTTTGGGCATCATGGCCGTGACCAGAGGCGACATGCGAAGTTATAAGCCGGATGAGCTCAAGTGGAAGATGGACTTGAGCACCCCGATATGTTGGGTCACCTATTTTCATGACTGGTATCGTCCTAGGAGGCTTCGAGGAGTAACATGCTTGCTCAGTGGTCTTCCTATGTCAGACAGCACCCTCTTGAGGAATTGGACGTAGGTTAGGGATTGGTTGATGTCGTTGACAGGGTCGTAGGAAGTGGCAATGAAAATACTTCGTTGTCGTCCGAATATAATAGTTATATGTACAGACGCAACCCACTAGCCTTCGCCGATGTTTTTCCGATTCGATCGTCCCTTGTGCTTTGTGTCCTTCAGCCTGCTCTTCCTTGATTATCTCTGCAGTGTTTCATCTCTTCGACGTAGGCGACGTGGAGGAACCGGCGCTGTGAGGAGAAAGTATGCTTGTCGCCGATTCCGTCTGCCTCCTGAACAAAAGGTTAGCCTGGAGTGTGTCTAACAGACGGATGCAGAGCAACCGCCTGTCTTGGGAGGAGCATGTCTGTCTAGATGAGCTGCTCGTTGTGAGTATCTGGAGCCTCTAGGCAGTTTGTTTCCTTGGATCTGTAACGGGATGCTCAACGAAACGAGAAGAGACAAAGATGGATTGTGGAATGAGAAGTGAGGCAGGATTGCCAGACAATGACAAGCGGCTGCGATTGTGTATGGCTTTGCCCTCTTCAGTCTCTCCTTCCTGGTGGCTCAACAGCCCAGCATGTCGAAGTTCAAAGCGCCATTTTCAACAGAAGCTGTGCTGCTTTGCTGGGTCTGACCTGCGTTTGAGCCACTTCAGAAAGCGTGTTTGTTCTTCTTTCATCTTCAGTGTTCAATATCTTCGGCCACGCCCTCTCCTCCTAGGCTCTCACGTTACTACCATTCTCATGTCCCTACACCACCACTGTATCAAATTGACCTTTACTCTCAATCCTGTTCTCCTTCCATCTGCGCTGTAATCGCTACAGAGAACGACACTTGCCCCTCAGCGCTCTATCTTCCCCCGAGACTGTTCAGATACGAGGTTTTGCCAGCCCAAGGCCATCTTCTCGCATTCTCCTTTTTGGCCTCTGCTGAGTTTCTCGTCTGCCACAGAACCCACCCAAGCCCACATCATCTTGCGTCCCTGGAAGCTCACATCCGCAGACGCAAGACTTGTAAGCTGGTGGATCCCATAAGGATCTAATCACGATTTCTGCAGCTTTTGGACCCAGGTCAAACACCATGATATCCTTCTTCAACTGCTGCCATACTCACAAGATCTAGACCACCTCCTGTGCCAACAACAACCCCGACATGTTAGGTGCCCGAGCCAGAGCTGCAGAGTATCATGCTTTCAAGGCCGCTTCTGCAAGACAAGCGAGCCGTGAGGCAGAAGAGCACAAGTTGCCTCCGAAGCCTGCCCCGGTTTCTTTATCCGCCTTTACCAGAAATCCCCAGCTGAACCGCAACAAGGGTCCAAAAGCATGGAAACCGCTGATATTGGAAGATACCCCTGAAGACGATATTGACAATTTCGAGGATGATCAAGAGACCATTTCGACCCCCACCCATCAGAAAGGAATCAACCGCAGTAGCTCCATGAGCCATGATTCTGACAGTGCTCCCGTGCCGAGTAACCCCTTGCCGACATGGTTCGAAGACAAGAACTCGAGCTCGACAATCCCCACGGCACCCAAGGCAATGCTGGGAACAATCTCGCAGACACCGTCGCCGCTTGTTAACCCGACTCCTCGACGGATCCAGCCACATGCCATCATTCAGCACGCGCAACAAGGCAGCCATCCCAGTGTAAATAGCTCCCCGAGCAATCTGTCTGGAATTTGTGGGTTCCCATACCCTGGTTTGACATGGTGGTTTGACTCACATGGTATGCCCGTGTTAGGTCCAGCCGCGATGCCCACCTTCCATCCCGGTCAATATCAGGGCAATTTGATGGTCCCAGACGATATCAGTCCTTCGAAGCAGGAGAATAAACTCGCGTCACTGTCTCACGAACACATGGATCCATCTGCGGGTTTTGTCACTCCACATCATCACCTCCTGCCCATGTCAGGAATTATCCGAAGCTCGATGATGGCGCGAATGTCATTTGTTCCCTATGAAGACGAAACTGGTCCTGGCAGTCATTGTCAAACCTGGACCCTTCCATCAGGACCGGTTGAGCGTCCGGTGATTCAACATGTGAATTCAGACGGCGGTGTCCATATTGATGGAAACATCTCAGAAGCTTCTTCTTTGTCAATGCCGAATGCTATCAGACGTTTCTCATATCCCAATACTATCAACGAACCACAATCGACACAGGGATCAGTAACAGACCAGGCAACTCGTCGGCTTACCCAGCAGGCTATCCAACCAGTCCTTGTCCTACCCGATGACGAACCATACGACCGCAAGAACAAGATGCAGAGTTTCGTGGCAGCACAACAGGCATTAGCAAAGACGGGGAAAACAGTCCTGCATAATCCCGATTTGCATCGAGTTAAGGCGAGTGAGTCGACTTCGCCGGCGCGCTCCACCAGCGATACCACAACAGCTGAAGGGACTTACCACTTCCAAACGTATAGTCCAGGATCCATTATCGTTCGGAAAGCTCCTCCTGGTTTTGACCCCGAGTGGACCTCTCAAACCATTGCACAAAACACCACCAAAGCCGCCTCTCCCTTTGAAGGCTCGACCCTGCGAGAGATCTTTGAGGTCGGAAAGGAAGAGTGGTTCGAACTCAAACCAATCAGCAAGAACCAGCGCATGAAGATGAGTCGAGTCATGAAGATATGTGCCAGAGCACAGAGTCCCGATGCACCCCAAGGCTTTTTACATGATACACAGACGGAGAGGAAGGAGAATCTTCGAAATTGGATACGAATCGCCACCAGAAATAACAAGCCAGCTACGGGTGCCCAGAAGTTGTTTGAGCAGGTTGCCCAAGAATGCCATGCTAGACATGTGTCCATCGGCCGAGGTGGCAGTGAAGGAGTCTTGAGCCACCAAATTTCCGACGCGCAAATCGAGAGCTCGGTGATTCGCTCAGTTGGAGACATCATCGCCAACTTGATGGAGTCTGCAGAATCATCGGAGCTGGGAGTGGACTCTAGCACCGTGGTGTGCAAGTACAAGCCAGCACCAGAGTATGCAATTGAGAGAGGCCGGCTTCTGATGGGCAACATTGGGAGTATAAGCTTCTTTGAAGAGAACACGGGTGGTTTCTATAGCGCCCCGAGCAGGATTGCCCGCGACCCTAGGTTTCGACCAGCCGGAAAAGAAGCTGTCAAGGCCAAGTCAGAGGAGGAATGGAAACTTCGACACGACATGTATGGGAGAAGAAGGATGTAGACACTGAAGAGGAGGGTTTTGAGGTTGTGGACGAAGTGGTCAGATTGGCTGAATATCGGATAGGAGATGAGATGGATTCAACAGAATTGAAGTCTGACACATGTACTCGAATTCCATAGAATAGAGCTGTACCTCGTACCTTCAGAGAGAAATAGGCAAGCAAGGCAAGAAGTAATATTCGGATGGCGAGATGAGCCGGTGGCGCAATAATTAATCCATCCACACGGAGCCAAGTCTATGACAAGCGCATCTGTGATGGCTGCATCGGATCTAGGAAAAGCCAGGTAAATGTGCTCGCGTCAACCACTGCGCACGTTTCCCTCACCAGACCATCCCTTCGGTTCCTCTTCTCCTACACCCTCCTGCCCTTTTGCTGGCAATATCTCCGTCCAGAGTGTACGCCAGTAATGGCGGCAAGCTATCTGCGGCCGCAGTTGATGCGCTCGTCCAAAGCTGCCTTCGAGTGCGCATTTTGTGCCCATCGCCGCTCCACCCAATTCGCCAGACTACGATGTCCTCGCTCATTACGTCCGCCTCTGTCGAGATTGTATGCAACCATATCCCCCGGTGATCCAAAGCCACCTCCAGAAGATCCGGAGAAGCAGAAGAAGAAGCAGCCTGAGAATGCTGAAAAGGCCGAGAAGTCGGCAAATGGGTCTGGAAAAGAGGACCCCAATGTCGATGCAGCGTCCAAGGAGGCCAGCACACAAGAGTTTTCTCCCCTCACGCCCGAAGAGATCAAACAGATTGACGATGTCGCCCAAGTGATCAAGACGGGTCTCCCCAAGGCACAAGCTGACGCCGTGGACGAAGCTGCCGAGCTCATGAAAAAAGGCGGAATTCCTAAAGAGCTTCGCGAAGTCCTGGAAGCGCGGCGAAAGGACCCCAGCAAGCGGATTGACCTTGGGACCACGGTGCGTCTTGTGGGACTCTTCACCAAGATGTCACGCATGACCCCAGAAGAGGTTCGACAAAAGTACGGCAAGAACGAGACATCGGATGAAACACCTCTATTTGAGCAGTC
>WJFF01000009.1:208451-218610 GCA_011800825.1 Fonsecaea pugnacius | reverse complement strand
GACCGATTCGTTGAGAACATGCTGAATTACTCCTTTTTATCTGTTTATCTTCATCTCCCTTGTCCTCTCCAAGACTTGGGTGTGCGTCTCTCTCATTCCTCACCAAAGCCCGCTTCGCCCAAATCCACACGTCCGACGCTCCAAACCTCACGCTCGTCTTCCTCTTCGTCAGAACTCAAGCCCAACCCGCCCTTGACGCCGCCTTCGGCCTCCCTCCTCTCGCGCGCCTGGCTTCCCAGCCGGAGGGCCACGCGCTTGAAGTAATCACCCATGGCCCTGGTGGGGCCCACTCCAAGAGCCTTGCCGCCGTCGTCCGAGGCCATGTACCGGTCGAAGATGGCGGATTCCTCGTCCACCACGTTGAAGAGTTCCAGGAATGCGGCTTCGGCGGCCAACTTGACCGGGATAACAACGTCCCTGACCGACGCAAACACCGGGGGAACCAGGATCGCCAACAGTTTGTGGTCCTCGCGCAGGCTGTTGCCGTGGTGCCGGAAGACCGTGCGGATGACCACCAATGCAAGGCGGCGCGAGTCGATGTCACCTCCTGGTGGGATTATGGAGGCGAGTGCTTCTAACAAGGGTCTGCATGTTTCTTCGACCTCGACGTCGGAAGATATTTTGTGCACTGAAAGGAGATATTTTCCCACAGCGAGAACGGCGTTTTGCTGCACAAACGTGCCACTCTTCCCAGTGAGTCCGTGGACAAGGACGTTCCTTGTATCTTCTGCATAAGCCGGATTGTCAGTCAAAGCCGGGGCACTTTCCAGGAGCACGGCATTCAGCGCAAGGATCGATGCATTGGTCGACGGTTGCACGAGGACGCGAGTCTTGATCAGAGTCGCTGCTTTCTCCGCAGGAAGAACTTTGATCATGGCCCCCAGGAGACGAGCATTGGTCATCATCATATTATCGTCCTGGATGTCATGTTGGCTGTCCATTAGCCCCAGAATGGATTCGCGGGACCCATCCGACATGTTAGATCCGACCTTGCTGACGACTTCCTGTAGTGCCTTTAACATGGCGTTGCGAACACCAGCGTCCGAGGTCTTCGCACCAGTGACGAGTTCGGCGATCAAGGGGTCGACGCGCGGTGTTAACGTGATCAGCGTACTGAGTGCCTTTGTTGCCCGTGTCCGAAGAACTTCGCTTGTTGGATCGGCAATGGATTTTGTGAATGTTCTCTGCAACTGAGGCAGGAATGGACGCAAGAAAGTAGGAATTTTCTCGAGAAGCAGGATGAGAGTCGATAGAATGGCACATTTGACATCCATTGATCTCTCCCCGACAACACGGATGAGTGGACCTGTGATTTGCGTGACAAAAGGTTTCAATCCGTCAGGACTGGACCGTTCAATGATGTCTGATATGCCCATGGCAGCCTGGACCCGTTGCTCGGTTGTACCGTTCATCAACCCTTGCAAGAAGATCTGGAGGACAGGGAAGACACCTTTGGGCAGCGCGAAACCAGGTAGAACAGATCCTGCCGTGCCAGCCTGCTGGAGGACTTGACGAGTGGAGGTGACCAGTGCCTCCATTTCTTCTTTGCGCAAATGAGATTGCAGCTGGTTCAGCGCCGACCAAGCGGCTTTGACGACTTCTTGGTCTCTATCACCGAACGAGATTAGGAGGGCACGGATGAGATCTTGATTGTAACGCGAATAGTCGACCACAGGATTCGCGAAGAAGGTCGCCAGGTGATTTGCAGCGAGTGCACGTCTTCTGTGATCGTCATGCTTGATCATTGTCAACATGACGCTCATAGCGGTATTGAGGCCATCGAATTCGTCGATAGAAGACAAGGTCGCGTCGAAGGCCTCATTTAGTTCTCCCACAAGCTCCTCATCCTTGCATTTAACTAGGTTGTCTGCAAGACTGTTCAGAATTGTAGGCAGCCTGCGAGTCATGCTTGCGCCTCCGACTTTAGCCAAAGACGCCAGAGCTCGAGCATTGAACGCAGAGATGGGGTTAGTGAGGAGCGTCGGGATCAAATTGGGCAGGATGACATTGGCTCTCGTGGCTTCGGTCAGCAACGTGAGCAAGGCGGACAGTGCATGTTCAGCCTCCGTGTCGCTTCGCAACAGGTTCAGTAGATGCGGCAACACCTGATCCACAGCTCGTTTGCCAAACATCTGTTGGAGCGAGTCGAACGACTCTGCGGCCGCCTCGCGCACTTCAGGGTCCGAATCTGTTAGTGCCAACCGGACAATGGCAATCAGCTTCTTTTCGTGCTCCTCCAGGGACTCGGGTGAAGCAGCGTTGACAATCTCTCGCAGAGCAATACAGATGCCTTGTCGTTTATCTGGGTCGGTGGCAGTTTGAAGGCCCTCCTCAAGCGAAGGAAGCAACGAAGCAAAGATACCTTCTCCGGCCTTTCGAATCACTTCTCCCAGAGCGTTGGCGGCAATAAATTTGTGCTCCATGTTGGACGAAGCAAGGCGAGCAATAATCATCTGGGAAAGCGTCGGCACAAGCTCGCGCAGTGTTCTCGGTGTTGCAACAAGTGCTTTCCACACAGCAATGGCAGCAGCTCGAACCTGGGCAGAAGAGTCGCAGCGGCAAATATAGAGAGAGGAGAGGACCCGGTTGCGTCTTTCTTCTCCCAAAACTTCAAGCAAGGATTGTCCTGCTTGTGTGGCGGCTTGGCCTTCCTCTTCAGCTTCTGTTTGAGCACTGATGCCGGTAAGATTGAAGAGGAGATCTCCAACCAGTTCGACTGAACTGAGACGGATTCGGTAGCTGTCGTCGGCCAACCCGCGCTGCAGTTCTGGCAATAAGAGGTCAATGGCTTTGGTCGCGAAGTTCTTCACAAGCAACCTGCCCGCCCTAAGAGCAGTTTCACGAATTGCTTCAACATCGTCGGCCAACCCACTGAGGATAGACGGGATGATCTGAGCAAGATAATTCGCAAAGCTGTTGCCGAAACATGCCGGTAAGAAGATGAACAAAGTCATGAATCCCTCTCGGACAGTTGGACGTGTGCTGGCGACGTTCTGTAGGATAGATGGCAGAGTCTCTTCAAGACGAGCAGTGCCCAGGCCAGCAAGGACTTCGCTGAGAGCTTGTGCCGACCCGAGGCGATCGCTAGCACCAGTATCGGTGCGAAGCGACGACATCAAGCTTGGTATTAGATCTGGGAAGGCATCCTCGCCCAATTTCTCCACGAGGCTACCCAGAGCTTTGGAAGCAGTAGCTCGAGTTGCAGGTACTGGATCGACAGCCGCAAGACGTAGGCCTGTGACCAAAATCGGCAGGTGAGTGACAATGTCACGCTTCTCGGTGAGATGTGCCAGGCTCCCTATGATCTGGGCAGCTTTACGTTTGGTTGCCGATCGATCATTGAGCCCGCGTTCTAGAATCCTCACAACAAGGGCGAGTGACGGCGCATCGAGATAGTGGACGAAATGAACCTTGATCAATCCGTCCAAGGCTTCCTCTGTATATTTGGTCGGGTCGCTCAGTGCTTTGAGTAGAATGTCGACGAGGCTCTTGACCTCTGGATTCGTGATGACTTCCCCGAATCTTTTGAGACTGCTATTGGCAGCAGCCCGAACCTCTTTATGGCTGTCGGTCAGGACTGAAGTTAGCGGAGGGATGATCTCTGGCAAACTCGTAGCGAGCTGTTGCGGGTCAAGGTAAGCCATGGCACCGAGAAGGTCACAGGCTCCTTTCTTGCTTCGCCACTGGGTCTCATTCAACCCTTCCAGTAATTCGGGAAGGACGCGACGCACGCCAAAGGAGCTCAGGCTGGCAAAGCACGTCTTTGCCGTGTCCAAGCAAGCTTCGCGGACTGATGCAACAGGATCACCGAAGCATGTCAGCAACTGGGGAAGAACCTCGATCACATATGGCTCAAAGGTTCGGCCGAGCAGCAAGGACAATAGTTCGTATGCCATCATTGCCCCCTGCCGCTCTTCGGGACTCTTTTTATTCTCACTCGCACTTCGCAATGCAACCATCACCCTGTGCTGCCGCAACGCAGCTACACCTTTGCCTTTGACAACACCTGCAAGTCCGTAGGCTGCTCCTCGGCGCGCGGCATATTTCTTGGAGTGGAAAAGCTGGTCCAAGAGAGCCGTGATGTAAGGTCCAGCATCGACCGAGGAAGGGCGGACTAAAGGAGGCAAGCAGTTGGCGACAGCATATTGGACGGACTCGGATGGTGTGCTGAGAGTGTCGAGAAGCTTCTGTATGACATTCCCTGTCCGCCTGTCGCCGTCGGGAAGATGCCTTGCCAGAGACCCGTAGAGAACGATAACGGCTTCATTGACCCAATCTGATTCTTCGGTTCCTTTATCAGGGCCTTGTAGCACTTTTTCGAATAGCGCCATGAGAGGTTCTAGGCAATCTTTTCCTCGCGTTGCTACAAAGACCGTGCCTGTCTCGACCATTTCTGCGCGAACTGTAGCATTACGATCCGAGAGGGCGCCATCGGAGACCAAGAAGTTCATGAAGGGCACCAAAGCAGACTCGCTCAGGACGGAAGAAAGCTCTTTAAAGGCCAGAGCAAGGCCGCTCCGCCTCTCCCACTGATCAACCAGGTCTCCCTTTTGCACAATACCAAACTTGTTTCGCTTAGGGACCAATGGTTGAGCCTCCGTACGATACGATTCTTCAAGCAATACCAATACTGAATCGATCTTTGAAGGGATTTGAACAAGTGCCTGTGCGAGAGCTCTTGCTGCGGCTGCTCTAGTCGATCGTGCTGATGAGAATAAAAACGAAGGAAGACTATCGACCAATTCTTCGGTTACGGTGAATTCGAACTCTTCCCAAATTGCCAACGCAGTCTCCGCATTTTCGTCTTCTTCATCCTGACAAGCAATCCATACATGGACTGAGTTGTCAATCTCGGAAAGATCAATCTCGGATTGAATTGCTTGCAGGACCGCAGATCGAACAGCGGACTCGGGGAGAGTGACTGCGGAGAGGAGAATATCTCGCTCCTCAGCAGTGGTATTTTCTGACATTGACCGGCAGAAATCAAACAGGCAATCTCTTATGATCCGGTGGTGCTGGTTGTATTTGCGCATTGCACTGACCAAATGGCGCAAAATGTCTGCTCTTGGAAGGTGTTCATCGGCACCGGATCCCATCTGGAAAGAAAGAAATTCGAGTGCAAGCAGGACTTGAGCGTCGGCGTCCTCGCCCGTCACATCCCCTATCTTTCCATGCTCGAGGACAGAGAAGATGAGAGGGAGAGCATAAGCGGTGGTGGCAGTGTCAAACGGACGTTGCTCGGCAGCAAATCTCAGTCTATACAAGACTCGTGTCCCGAGCTCTGCGAGAGGTTCCACACAGAGATGCTCTGGAACATTAGCATTCCGCACAGACCTGAGAGCAGCAACGCCGACGAAAAGACGCATGGTTCCAAGGCGATCTGAGATCTTGTCGGAACAGGCAAGATAAGCTGAGACGATCTCATCTTCAACGATGAGCGCCGCCCCCGCTTCGAGAGATCCCATCAACGCAGTAATAGCTGGAGACATCCAAAGTCCTGCATCCGTGGGCGGACCGTGAGCAAGACTCTCAATAAATCTTGCACCTCTTCTGATCTTGCCCGAGATTGACCTCACTCGAGCACGCGTAGCACTTTCGTGTCTAAGTTGAGCGTCGACCTTGGCCTGTTGGTCTGCAGTCAACTTTTTCTGAGGGGCTCCTTTCTTTTTAGCCAACTGGGCACGGATTTCTTCTTCCCATTTGAGGACGTCGTAGTCTTTCTGGTTCTTGTTGTCAAGGATTCCATTTGTCTGCTGGCCAAGGACGTCTATGACAATACTGCCCTCAGGAGCTCTAGCAATGAGTGCTTCGGTGGGACCCACGGCTTCCAACTGCACAGGGTCGAGATCTTCCCGGAACTGGTGAATCAAGGCTGGCGTAAAAAAGTCCGGTGCCACGAAGGCCAATGTAGCTGCTGAGTTGCAGGCAGCGGTCTCGAATATGGTCAATGGTGCCATCTTGCCCACCTCAAAATGTGAGAGGATCTCCCGGAAAAGTGGTTCCTGTCGTTCCTTTGCAAGTTCACCTGGGTCTACCCCTGTAGCCAAGCAGGTCCCAATCCAGTCGGAGTTGATGATCAGCTCAGGACGTAATAACACCACTGTAGATATGGCCTGTGTCTTCAGCACCTCAGTTGCCGCGTCCTGGGTCATGTTCTCCAGCCTGTCCCTCGGCATGCTTATGCATTTCACTGCCTGGAGCAAACGATTGTCGTTCAGAGATTGTTCGGCCGTCTTACTTAGCTCCAACGCGCGCGACCGAAGCACATCCCAGATACCAAGCACTATGCTGTGGCCGACAGAAGCCGGCTGCTTCGGGTAAGCCTGTGATAAAGCAACTCCAGTCTCCTTGCGCACACTGGAGTCGACTTCAGGGGTGAGCAGGAGGTGTAAGATGGCCCTTGCCCATGCAGTTTTGCCTTCATCTGTCGCTTGCTCGAGATGTTGCGTCAGGTTAGTCAACGCATATAGTGCCCACTGGCAGTCTTCTGCAGATGAGAGTCGAGTATAGACCTTTGAATTCAATAGAAAGGACAATTTCGGTTGAACGGCCAGACATTGACTGCTGACTTCATCATACATACTTGATTTGTACTCGTCGGTCCTCAATATTGGTGCACCAAGTACACCGGGAAGACCGTACCCTGCAGCAACATAGCCATTTTGGGTCGCTGGAAGAGGATTGACGGCAACCTCATCGTGCGCATCCTTCAACGTTTTCAAAGCCGACTTGATAAATTCACGTGACCCTTGTTCAGAAGGCACCTCTTTGATGCGTTTGACGACGTGTGCAAGACACAAAACCCATAGTTTGCGGAAAGGAAGTCTCTTGTCAGCGCAACCCTTGAGAATAGCGTCAGAAAGAGTCTTGTTGATCGATGAGGTGGTGACAATAAGTGGCAGATGTGTTGCTAACGCAGCAACTTCTTTCCTCAGTGCCCCCTCGTTAGCTTCCTTAGATGCCACAGGAATGATGGACTCGGCGATGACAGAAGACGTCGCCAGTTCGGGAGCAATCATCGACAGGGCATCGGCCAAAAGGCCACGCAGTTCAAAGCTACCGGCTTTTGAAGATTTCATCGTGGATCCCAGTTCCGCGGCAATCTTCTGCAGCACATCTGGAGACCCTCCTCTGCCAACAAGGGCTGACAGAGCCTTACCTGCACCATCGCGTATGATGGCATTGGTGGAGTTCAAGGCTGATAAAAGAGGTTTTACAAGCTTCCCTTGGACAAAGCCTGAAATATCAAGTGTCGGTGGTAGACAGGAAGCCAGCGCCTCTATAGGGCCTTGAAGGATAGCCTCCGGTGATCTCAGGATGGCCTTCTCGATTGCAGGGATCAGGACCCCATCGACATCCTGGAGAGTGACAAAGTCGAGGAAGAAATCTTTGAGACCCATACATTGTTGGTACGGCACGGGAGATTTTGAGCCTATGACAGATTTGACATAGAAATCAAGGATCTGCTTTTTTGACTCTTGAAGCTCTTCCCTCCTCTCAGTTATGCGGACACTGACCCCAGCAATCACGCCCACATAAACGGCGTAAGTAGCGTTTGCGTCCGCGGAACCTGCAGTGTCTTGCAGGGCAAGCTGCAGTGCTCTGGCCCCGACTTGTTGTGTCTTGAAGACATCGCGCAACCCTCTCCTAGCGATTATCAAGGCCGACCCTTGTACTCCATCTCGGACAGATTTGTCTTCACATTTGTCCAGAAGGCGGGCAGCGGCCGAGCATATTTTCCCAAAGCATTGTCCGAATGACTTCTCATTGAGCCGGATTTCTTGTTGGACCAAACAACACCACTCCAGCAGAACAAATGCGTTGCCCGGGGCTATGACCACCTTTTGGCTCTCTTGTAATAGGAATTTGGTGACAGCAGGATAAGCAACGTCGGCGGAAGAGGGAGTTGTCAGATATGTTCGGAGGCACGATTGCACGGCTCTGCGAGACTTTCGATCAAGGTAACGAGGATACGTCGCAAGAAGCGCAGGCAAGAAGGTCAACAGTTCTTTTGAGACGGTCTCATCTGTAGCACCGATGAGATGAGATTGACCATATGAAACGTGGTTTTGCATGTCCGCCATACCTGCGAGTGGAATACTTTGCTGCAGTTTGCGCAGTGTTTCGATACGGAGATTTGTCGAACTGCTTCTGAGAGCGGCAAGCCAGGCATCCCGAGTCTCCGGGGAGCCTTGTTCTGCACTGTCCCCCATTGTCCATAAATTGGACGTGGAAGATTGTTCGTTTGCAGAGACAATGAACGGGATCAAGGGCTGGACTCGAGTGAAATTTACCACTTACGACAAAGTGGACTTGGAGATGATTCGCGCGCGGGGGAGTCCAAGCTGCAGCCTCGTCCCGCCATTGCATCGATCAGGCTGTGGGACTTGGGCAGCTGGCTGTGCTGAAGTCACTTTCATTTCACAGGACCGAAGATGTTACTTGAACTTCTTCTCTTCAACGATGCATCACTACAGATTAGGACGCCTGCACCACCAGCATGTGCCCTCTATTACTACCCCCACATCCGTGCCTGCATTCATGGATCTCTTCCTTGGCTCTACGCTTCCGGAACGGCATATCAGGTTTGAATGTCGCACAGGTTCCTAAACTGTTTCTAGTCCACGCAGACACTCCTATATTATCTGTCTACGAGAACAACCGCCATCCCAGCCGAGGGTCAGAGACTACGGCAACAGTCGCAATTGTCAATGAAACCCGCAGTTCAACCGAGACTGTGGGACAGGAAGACTGTGTCCCTGAGTGATGTTGGCTCCCGTCAGATATCGGTAGCTGACTGCGATGCCGGTTAAAGCGGGTAGAGCTCTGTGGGAAAAACGTTGGTGTTTGCAAAAGAGTTGTTGTCTTTGGGCGCGGAAGAACATGTTTTGTGGTGCTTGACGGACAGATAGCGGATCTAGTCGAGACATTCTCATCTCGTTAGTAAAGACCGGAAATGTGCTTTAATGGAGATCTGCAAGGAGAACCGCCGATCTATGGATAGCCAGGTGTCAGGTTATGAGAGTCACAGGGTCGAGTTGTAGTCTCAAGCTGTGGATGTAGACCAGAATCCTTGTCGTGGAGGACAACCAAAATCATCCGGTATGTCAATGTGTAGACTGAACATCATCGAGGTCGTCTACACAGAGACGAGGGGCCAGATAGCACTCGCTGCTTTTCTTGCTGTAAATATGACTCGGCTCCTTGTTACAGCAAGACGAGAGCTTGTGACTGCATGCTGGGTCAAGGCCCGCCGATCAGTCTTCGACTGTCCACTGACTCGAGATACATGATGTACCGAGCACCTCGTACCTGCACGATAGTAGTAAGGCGAGGCAACATGTCGTGACAAATTTGTGCATTACCTAGTCCAATCCTCAGGTTGATCCGTCGCTCAAGAACGGCTCTGCGCATTGCACGACCGTCAATCCAGAACCTTTCTCCATGGTGAGTTACGACTACATTGGTTCAAGCCGGAGGATCCGAGATGTGTGCCAGTTGACCGCGAGTGCCACGAAGAGTCTTGTATGTGCGCAGTATGCTCACGACAAGTCTACAAGAAGCTCCTCCTAGATCTTGAGCGTTTTCCATCAAAGTTTCTTAGACCAGGCAGATCAACACCGTTGCTTCTCCCTCGGGCCAAGGGCGACGTGGGCGACTACCCTTTAGACGGTAGGTCAAGCAATTTACCGAGTGCTGGACTATGCATTCCTAACGAATTGAGTTCTGGTAGTGATCTGGGGTGTCGGGCAGATTTAACGAGCTTCGGAGATTTTTCAGTGGCATGTAGCCAGCGATCATGGGAGGCGTAGAGCCCTGTTGCAGGGGTCAACCTGGGGAAACAATCAGGATGCGATGCGAAGGATTGTGTCCTTGATCGATGCTGGATAGGATCACCGCGCAAGAGGTCCGAAATTCGGGCGGATTAGGTGCGAGTACTCGGTATAGGAAGTGGAAAACAAATACCTTTGAGGTGGTCAATTTGTTTGTGGATGAACGAGCATTAGCAACAGCGAGAGTACGAGAGTACCTCGTGTGTGTGCGAGGTACTATCCCAAGTTGACTCCTGGGCGCCACTTCAGGTGCTCAGGGCACGTCCCGGTTTGGTAAGACCCCCTAACCATGAATGGGAAAGGCCTAGCCTCACATCCTTCCACCG
>WJFF01000009.1:194816-208395 GCA_011800825.1 Fonsecaea pugnacius | reverse complement strand
CCGGTGCAGGCTCCCAAAAGCTCCCTCTGATTTGCCAGCCTCAACGGTTTGTTCCTGGGAACCACCCACTTGGGCTTACTAGGCTCGCTTAAGCCCGACTCGCAGTGAGCTGTACGCTCGCCGGTGGCGCTTGTGCATAAGTCCGGCCTCGTCTTGGACTTCGGTAACTTGGTTGGTCTCCTCTGGCACTTTCCTCTTTCTCCTCGTTTCAATCTCTTTTCAATTTGCGCCGCCAATCACTTGGTCCATCGACACTCTCAACTTGCATGCTTCTTTTCATCACCCGAAGTCCCATCTTCGCTAAAGTCGTCCTTCACGCTCCTAACGGCTGCGTTCGGGGTCAGATAGGGCAGCTGCTAACCTCATATCTCACTGGTCAAACAGCCAGTCTCGTGGATGACAGGATGGCTGGCCTCGGACCCCTTTGCTGAGTGCGCTGGATGTTCCCACCACCTCCCACCACCCTCCAGGACCATGGCCCACTCACACAGATCGTCTTCACCAGGTCAGCTCGAAGCTGAAACCTCGCGCTGACTGCCATCCATCATTCGCAGGTCGCGATACTCACGGCCTGCGTGCCTGTAATAAGAATATCATTGTTCTCGAGACATCCCTATATTTGCCTGGTCGTATCTGGCTGACGTTCCTTCTATTCCCTCTTTGCTCTGTACCAGTCAGTTCTGTACATCAAGCCGCCTCCCGCAGGTTTCACAAGCTCCGGGTGCTCTTCTCGTATATTAAATCTTTGACGCAGGTTTCCGGGGCAGAAGACGAAATTCGAAATCTGCTCTCCGAGGCGAGAATATGCTGTAGGAAAAAAGAGAGCGCAAACCATCCTCCAGCCTTGGCGACCAGCAGACGATCAGATTGCCGATTCGACCCAGAGGCTGCTTTCACAGTCTCCTCCGCATTACCTTCTTCCGATCCAGTCGAGATTTCAAACCTCACAGACGCAATGAGCAAAAAACTTGGACTCCAGACGGACGCCTCGGTAGGTATCTCGGGCGAGCGAAGTGAGCCGATCAACACTGACCTCTCTACAGGCTTTGATACCGAAGAAGTATCGGGGCGACGATGACGATCCACATTTTATTCCTGACTCGCCTCTCATCGACCGACAGGCCCTGACTGCACAAGAAGAGGGGGAGTTGAAGCGCATATGCGCCTTGGTATTGGCCAATGTACCACATTCTGACGACATGTCGGATGACCCTCTTAAATACATCGCCTCTCAGATTCAAGAAGGCAAAGCACAGCCGCAGCCCAGTGCGAAACGCGAACGGAAGCTCGAACCTGCCCACAACGCTGAAACTGCCGCTAGCGTGACACACCAATTCCTCGACATACAAGACGACTCCGCGACACCCTCGGAAGTTTCTCATCGCGGTACCATAACTGCCACTGACTATTCAACTCCCTTGACGAGCGCCGGTATAACCCCTGGCGAGACCGCGCGACGTTTCTCCGATGCCGCCCGGAAATCCGTTACTAGCACCAAGAAGCCTGGCAGCAGTCTCCGAAATGAATCCACCACGGTGACAACTAAGAGCCGAACAACCTCTTCAGGTGGCGTCCACAAATCGATGGAAGCGATCAAACCTTCAGCCGAAGCGGAAGCCATCAAAAAGACGCTGCGAGTCGTAACAGACGGATCATCACGACCCCAAAGTGGCAGCGGGAAATCGATGGAGCAGCCTCGCCCTGTCAGATTTTCGGCTCTAGACTTGAACAAGAGTCTTCCGCCACCTCCACCTGAATCTCCTCCTCCCGAGGAGCAGAAGCAACCCCATATCAGCAGATTGATGAAAACTATTCGCAAAAAGAAGAGCATGACGAAGGAAGTCAGGAGTTTTTCGACTGGATCGGTACCTCCAATGCCCTCGACCGATTCTCCGAGAACTCCATATCCCCACTCGTCGACGACAACGCCAGTAGCGCAGAATGCAGCTGTGACAGCTCAAGAACCTCCAAGAAAGAAATTCAGGATACCTCTTTTCCACAGGAGACAACGGCCGGCAGATGTCCTGGTTACTTAAAAAATGCTCGTTGACTCGGACATAATTCCGCGTTTGTTTTCGGGATAGTATACTCCACACACTCATTCTTTGATGACACCAGCAGCGTAGGCGTTCAGGACATTGACGCCGGGAGACGTCTAACTGATCTTCCTTTTACAAGGAGGGCACCATCGTTTCAATACAATGTATTCTTTTTTCATCACACACGACGTTTTGTCATAACACTCGACGACCTTTTCATTTTATGTGCAACAAAGCTTCAGGAGACTTACGGGTGTTGATCTGTTTCCAAAAGAGATTCTCTCATGTTATTGCTATGGGCGGCCAGCTTGTTATGCAGCGACGAGGGAGGGTAACAGATGAGGTAGTGAGGGTGTGTGATGGGCACAAAGCGAGAAGACACTGCGTGTGCGCGGAAGGGTTACATACTACTAAAAGAATACGGAATCAGTACACTCAGGAGACCAGGCAACTCATAGCAAAAGGGAAAGTGATCTGGTCACTGACAAATAAGACGAAAATATACAGAATATGTGGCCACTGGCCTCATAGTTGACTGCGAGAGATTCAAAGCCCTCAATTTCGAATGGTTCGACGAGGAACTCAAAGCATCATGATCGGGAGACGACCAGCTCAGCATGTTCCATGCAACAGATGTATTCGTCTTGATCCTGGAGTTCTTTTGGTGTCGTCTAATCATTTCCGGCGCCTGACATGGTACCGAGTACACTACCGAGTACGTAGTAGTAGAGCTATATGTAATGAATCCTTTGGCCCGTGCCTCTCCTTTAATTTTTGGAAACGCCATCGCCATGCATTGTGTGCGAAAAAAGACGCGTCTATTCGTTCATGACCCATTGCTGTAGGACGACAAAGGGTCTGGCCTGGCCTGGCGATCTTCTGCCTGGCTTAAACACCCAAAGCATCCCCTGGTGATAAGGAAATCCCCCTGGTCTCACTGTGCTGTGGAGAGATAGCCTCTGGAAAACATAAGGTGGCCTGGCAACCTGGACTGGATCACTTAAACCATGGCCGACGCGCCAGCACTGCTCACTCCGCCAAATCCGGGAAATAGGTCGCTTTCATCCATGCTTGCGAGGCCACTTTGTCCACCAGGCCCCCCTGTCCCGCCTCCGCCTCCGCCTCCGCCTGCACTTGCACCCTTCGACCCTCCGGACGCTTGATGCTTGCCTTTTGGACTACTCTTGTTCGCCTCGACGGTGACGGCTTTGCGGCCAAGTTCGGAAAGTGCCTGGATGTCTTGACCGAGCAGGGCGAGGAGGCTCACGAGAGAAACGTCGTTGGATTGCGCCAGAGAGGCAGACGTCAGAGACTGTTCTTGCACAGGTTCTGTGGGCGGGGTGAGGAGGGAGAGGCGTGTGAGGAGAGCTTGGATGTTGCGTAGGTGAGGGAGATGCGATGGGTCCGGTGTTGTCGGCGTCAGTGGTAGAGTATCCGTGCCAGTACCTGAAGCAGAGATGTATGAGGATGGGAGGGACTGGATGAAGCTGCTCAGGAGTTGGAGACGTGACTGCAGCATCTTTACACCGTTGAGCCGGGTCGTAATATTGGCGATCTGGTCTTCTTCTTCCGGATTGAGGGCCTTCAGTGGTTCCTCTGCGCTATCTGTATCCAGCAAGTCGGAAGTCTCTGGTTGTGGGTCTGCTCGCTTCTTGCCCTTTCTGTCGGTCTGGGGAAGTTCAGAGGACTTTGAAGTAGGCTCCTCGGGCGGTGCATCGTCGATTGCCGTTGCGCCACCTGCGCCCTTGGCGACATAATCTATTGCGATCATTTCTGTCTCGTCTGTCTCGATTGTGTACGGTAGTTGGCGGAACTTGATGCCGGATGGCTCTTCTCTGTCAATCTGCATTGATCCCTCTTCTCCGTCGGTTTGCATTGACCCATCGTCCTTGGGCTGTTCACGGTCGTCGACACTCTCATAAATCGTGATGGGCAGTTTCCCTTCTCCAGCGTCTCTTGATTGGATCGCCTCAGGGTGTAAGGCTAAGAGAATGGCGTTGTCATTGAAGCAATTGATTGCCTGTTCCTGCAGGTGTGCGAATTCGGGCAGAGGGCCTTCAGATGGACAAAGCGTGAACCAGCCGACGAAACCCAGAGCGGGGGATTTGTGGACCGCAATATCTTCTGGATGTTAGTCGACGTATCCCGGGAACAGCTTGACCGCAACTCACATTGTTGGATCCTCGATTCCATCCACGCAAAGTCAAACCGCCATTGTCCTTCGGGACTTCTCACTAAAGCCGCAGGAAAAGCATGTTCCACTGTAATTTCCCTACCCTTCTGCTGCCCAAGAAGCGCTCCCGCTACGGGGCCCGTCTGTTTTCGCACCGAATGTCTTGTGACCTGGTCCGATATTGTGAGGAGAACAAGCGGATGGACAGAGACGGTGAGGTCACTTTCGGAGGGCTTTGAGGACAGGAGAGGATTCTTCGAAGGTTCAGCCATATTAGGAATCACAGGAATGGCCGCGATATGAGGGACGAGGGACAGAGACTCGGTTGTCGAGGTAAGCCTGTTCGATACTTGAAAAGATGCGGAGCCTCAGTCGGAGATGGAATCATAGACGGCGACATGGAGAAGCAATGCGGGCAGCCTTGGCGACTTTTTGCCTGGCGACTTTTGGTGGTTGGCGGGGCAGGCCGAACGAGGGGACGAGACAAGGCTGCCACAAGACTCGTAACTCTCGTCTTTACTTACTCCACGACAGAGACATTATCACTTGGATGAATATGCCTTCTGCTTCTTCTTTCTCTGGTGACTCTCCTATAAACTGCTCATAATGGACGCCTTGGTCGAAGACTCTGACAAACTCTTCCCAGAAGTCTTTGCGCATCTTGCCGCAGTTGAAGCGCAAACAGGATTGGCTTTAGACGAGGAACTTCTGAAACGTGCCGAACGAAACCTAACTTCTACTTCACCGAAAGACCTATTATGGCGGGTGCTAGGCACGGGTGAAAAGCTATTGCAGACGCTGCAACAAGACCCTCGACCGCTTACTCGACTGCTGGAACAAGTCATCTCACTGCTACCCTTCGACGAGCTGAGGTCCACTATATCAGCGGAGAAGCTCCAAGAAGGTCTGACTTCGCCATCAGTCTCGATACAATTGCTTTGTCTAGCATATCTGCGGAAAGCTGCGGACTCGCCGAGCGGCGCCTCTTTTGTTGCGACGAGTTCAAGTCTTGTTCAATGTCAACTCACAATCTGGCTGTCGTCGGAGAGCACCGAGGTTGCGGAACGTTCACTGGAGGTGATCGAAGCGTTGCTTGCCGTCGACAGCCAAAATAGCACCACGGTACTATCTGCGGGCCGCAGCTATGCCGAAGCACAAGGGCAAGGCCTGCTTTGGCGCAGAGTATTCCATGATCCTGATGTGTACACAATTCTCTTCGAGTGGACATCACTAACGAAATCGAAACGAGACGTCAAGACAAAGAAAGGCATGCAACTCGTCACAATTTCCCAGGCACGCTTATTCGACTTCATTGCGAGAGTGGCACCTTACGACTGGACAGCGGTAACGACTTCTTCGTTGGTCCAAATCGAGGCTCAGTTCTTGAAGGACAACGGTGGCAGTGAGCCATATGGCGGTATCCTTCGATATGCTGCCTCACATATGATTGACCAGAAAGATATCCTGATGGAGGTGCTGCGTCAAGATTTCTTTGTCAAGTTACTGGGAGTGTTGGAAGAGAGCAACAGGCAAGATGTATCCCCGCAGCTACTAGAGGCGATTCAACAGGGAGCTGGGATTACACCAACGCGGGATGGAGACAGTGGCGGCCTTCATCTCTAAGTTGAGCTTGAGCTCGGGAAGTCTCGGATCTGTCTAGGCATTGCTGGCTTGAAATGCGATATGCTGTTGTTCAATGCCGGCTACCTCCCCTTTGCGATCTCACACCCTTGAATGGTGGCTGTTTATAGAGTGTGCTGTACTATAAAGAACGAGCCTCTGCATTAGCTGCCACCTGATGAACATGTACGATAAAAGAAAAACGGGATGGACGTCAAAGTTCTTGTTCGATATTCGCTTATAGAGTCTCTGATATTCGCTTATAGAGTCTCTGATATTCGCTTATAGAGTCTCTTTAATGGTGTCCATGCACTACCGTGTCTGGCCCTAAGATGCCTGAAGTCTTGATGGACTTCGCTTGACCTTCCCTAAAGCTGACGAGGCTGCAGCCTTGCAGAGAACCCACCGAGAAGTTTTGGCTCCGATCCACCGCAGGTCAATGCGATTCAAGACGCTCGCCTTTGCCATGTATTCCTTGGTGTATATCGTTTGACGGTGATGGTTGGGAGTCCTCCGGGGGTGTTTGTGTTGCTTTCCATCAGTTCTACAGCTCCGCCTCGCCGAAAAAGCGGCATTTAACTTCAAACTATGGCTACTCTCTTCACTGCAGCCCGGCCTCTGCTTCGACTAAGAACCCTGCGATCATGCGTCCCTCATCGCTTCGCGACTTCCTCTTCGCCAGCCAACACCCCCAGCTCCAAGCGAGTCCCTAAAGTCTCTCCTCAGAGCTCCATATCAAAAGCGAGCACTCCCACCCCGAGAGGGCCCTCGACGCCTCTGACCAAGGGTCAACAACCTAGCATACCATTACTTGGAGGGCCGGCGTCGCAATTTATCAGAGAGCTGCCTCCAGAACTAGCGAGAAAACAATGGTACGCGCAAAAGCTCTACGAGACAGGGCAAACAGCCATATACAGGCCTCCTTCTCATTTTGGTATCTATGCTGCCTCATTTATCATGGGAAGCAGTGCTATTGGGATTGCTGGTCTTCTTGCCTACAGCAACATCTGGGCTTGGGAAGGTGACTCTGATCTGCCATGGTTTGTACCAGTCGCACATCGATTGGGCATTTTTGTCTTCTCCGCCGTGGGCTGGCTCATTATGATGCGATCAATAAGATTCATCAAGGCCATCGATCTGGTACCGGTAAATGGGGTCGTGAAGTTGGCAGTGCAGGTACGACGACCGCTACCTTTTCTGAAGCCAAAGGAATTTCTCATCGAGCCTTATCGCTTTCAAATGGACCAAAAGTTCGTGCAACAATTGGAGGAACCTGTTTTTATGAGGGATCATGCGGGAGCATCGTCTTCAGCAAACAAAACCTCGACAGGATTCGCATCAAGCATTGGCCGAGCTATCAGCAAAGCAATCTATTATCCTTTTGCATCAACAAGAAGGTTGATAACGCTTGAAGGTATTATGTTTGTCAACTTTGAGGGGAGCCGTGGCAAGATGAAGCTGGACACACAGGGTCTTTTTTCCAATGGAGCAAAGGATCTTATCGAGATGGGCACCATAAGTCTCTGATTGCCTTCGGCACATGTCTGTTGAAGAAACTTTCCTGGATCTTCTTCAACATTTACCTCTGGACACTCTCGGACCCGACTTGCAGCAGATGTACATCCGATTTCTGGATAGCCATGTGACAGTCAGAAAGCCTGTGGAGAGAGGCAAAGGCGCGTTGCAATATTCAATCAGGCTAAGACGCTTTTGGCTCGGCTTTTCCAGCAGATTGTGCACGGCCCTGGAAACCAAAGGTCATCAAGCGATGAAGCCCATGTTGAACACTGAATGTCAATTGGCAATGGGATCCCGGACGTTCGAGCCACGAGCTCTCGCCTCATGACGGATATCGGCCGCGTACCGCGTGCGATGAAAAAGCTCTTATACTGACGACTGATCTTTTTCGAGGCCAGCTGTATTATCATTAGACTGTACAATACCCGGGAAATCTTCACATATCTGACTGGACATACTCGGAAGGTGCTCGCTTGTCGGCGAGGCGATCAGCTACTCCTAAAGCTTCCTCCACACGTTCTGTCATCTATAATCAGTTCTTCCCGTCTTCATGGCCTCGAATGCTTGCTGTTATCCAAGCGCACAAGTCCCCATGCTATATCCCCATATTGCAGACTGAGCAGCGACGCAGACCCTGTCGTCTTTTGCGCGTGTATCGAAGAGGATATGTTTGAGAAGGGATGGCATGACATAGGATATGAGGTGGCTCTTCGATGGAATCAGTCTAAGGGGGGGCCATTGTATACTCAGAACATAGGGCAAAAGGGAGAATTTCTTTCAAGCAGCATGCTGTGTGGCTTCAGAATGTCTCTATCAAGTCGCGCACGATCTAATCCCCCGCCTCTATAGAAATGCCAGAAATGCCCAGTGAATTCGCCCCTTCGCTCCATTGCTGGCCAGAAACATATCTGCCGCGTACGCTGATCGCTCGCAGTATTGCAATCATCTCCGATTGCGCGCTGGTCTACCAATGCACATTGTTTACTGGGGCCGCAGCAGGTGGCCCTTCCCCCGTCACATACGCCCTGGTCAATCCGCCATCCACCACAAACTCGGTGGCATTGACAAAGCTGCTCTCATCACTAGCCAGGAACAGGACAGCCTGGGCCTGCTCGATCGCCTCTCCGAATCGGCCCATGGGAAAGTGCACCTCTCGCCTATGTCTCTTTTGCAAGTCATCGCCCAGCCAATCCTGCAGCAAGGGTGTGTTCAACGGTCCAGGGCAGAGGGAATTGAATCTGATGTTCTCGCGGGCGTGGACGATTGCAAGTTCGCGTGTCATGGCGAGAACAGCGCCCTTGGACGCTGTGTACGCGAGTTGCGGTGTCGCCGCACCCATCAAGGCCACGAAACTCGCAACGTTGATGACGGAGCCCTTTTTCTTCTGATGCCGTCGCATTGACAGCACGGCGTGCTTGCTTCCGTACCATACCCCTTTCACGTTAATGGCGTGAGTCAGGTCCCAGATTTTCTCCGGTGTGTTGATGGCGTCGTCATCCTGGGCATGCATGATGCCGGCATTATTGAACATGATGTCGATGCCGCCATGTCGATCTTGGGACTCGACCGCTGCTTGGACATCGGACTCCTTGGAGACGTCGCACTTGATGGTCTCCAAACGCGGAGGGTTAGGGACGAGTTCTTTGACTTTGGCCAGGGCTTTTTCAAGGGCTGGTTCAGAGATGTCGGCCATCAGGACAGAGGCACCTTCTTTGGCGAAGAGGATTGTTGTTTCCAGCCCTATTCCACCAGCTGCACCGGTAATGAGTGCATTTTTACCCGCGAGGCGGCCAGGCTTTGACTCGGTATTCATACTCGCAGATGTCCACCTCTTCTTGTTCAGCGGGGTGGAGGACGGCCGGTTGAGTCAACGAGGAGAGCAGACCACAAGTGAGACGGTGAGTAAATCAGAGGGACATGTTCTTTGTAGAGGACGTCAAATTGAGGACGATGACGGAGAGATTCTCAAAATATCAGTCACCACGGTCGCACAGTCGTGGATCTTCTTATCTAATCAAATATGCATTTGCTGGTGCTGATGATGGTTCGTTGGTGGTGTGGGTGTCATGTGTGGGCTCGTCTAGTCTCCCTCTCCGAAGAAACCCGCCAGGAATGCGATGAGATGCCCAATGGGGGAAATTTTTGAGCTTGACGGCCCCCCGAGAGCTCCTGGGTAAAGCTTGTCGATCGGAGCACATGAGCTATTGCTCTTATTAGCAGCGGGAGATGTGGTCCGGTAGTTACATCCACACTCAGATCTCAACCAGGGGGATCGTGATAGGTGCTGCATTGCATTGCAGGGAGGAGATGACCATCGATCGAGAGAATTGCCCCTACGTGTGGAGACATATAGTTACTAGATAGGTAGGTATACGAGAGGAGATAGTGTCACCTACTGTACTCGATTAATATTATTGTGACTACTACTGGGTCGGTATCTCAACACCGAGCTGCAACTGGTGGCAGTGCCTAAGTGCATATCCTCCGTACAGACAAGGGGAGCTTATCAGCGCCACCTCCACTTCGTCGCTCCAAGCATCCTCTAACAACACCAATCATCTCCCCCGCTTTCCCGCGAAACACAAGTACAAAGTCCAGCTGTTGGACGCCTCGTGCTATTGTCCTTTGTCTCTGCTCCCACGCAGCTCGCCTCTCTTCCTGTTCCTTGTCTCACTTCTCGCCATGGTCAACAAGGGAGACGGTAGAATACCGACTCTGGACGAGCTGGAAACTGCGCTGGCCTCAGATACAAAGGTCAAGCTCGCCGGCCTTGATATCGACGGCACGCGCCCCTCCCACTGCGTTACATGACACCTGCTAAACTCCACAGGGATTCTCAGAGGGAAACTGGTCTCCAAGAAGAAGTTTCTCTCCGTCGCCAAAGATGGGTTCGGCTTCTGCAGCGTCGTCTTTGGCTGGGACATGCACGATATGACGTACTTCCGCGAACTCGCCATCAGCAATAAAGAGAATGGATACAAGGATTTGGTGGCCAAAGTCGACCTGTCCACTTACCGGCGGATACCTTGGGAGGACAATGTGCCCTTCTTTCTCGTCAGTTTCTACGATCCAGATACCGACAAGCCCATCTGCGCGTGTCCCAGAAGTCTGCTGCGGACGGCGGTCGCGAAGCTGCGCAAGGCGGGCTATGGAGCGATGGCTGGCGCCGAGTACGAGTTCTTCACATATCGCGCTCCCAAAGACGAGTCCATCCAGACGAGCCATTATTCCTCTTCCACGACAGCTTCTTTCCTGCAGAATAATCCCGTCCACGCCCTCCCGCACCTGACACAAGGCATGTTCGGCTACTCCCTAACAGATCCTATACACAATCAGGATTGGTTCTACAACATTTTCAACACCTGTGAACAATTCAGATGCAATGTGGAAGGCTGGCACACGGAATCAGGACCAGGAGTCTTTGAAGCTGCCCTAGAGTTTGGCGAGGTCACCGAGATGGCAGACCGGGCCAGCTTGTTCAAGTACGTGGTCAAAGCTATGGGGAGCAAGTATGGTATTACGCCTACATTCATGGCCAAGCCAAAGGAAGGGTTGCCCGGGAACAGTGGACATATACATTGCTCCATCGTGGACGAGTCTGGAAAGAATCTCTTCTACCGTGGCGAGAAGGACCCCAACCCTCCATACAAGGACCTCGAGTATGTATCTGATCTAGGTCGACAATTTCTGGCAGGGCTACTGGATGGTCTTGCTGATGTTATGCCGATCATTGCACCTACGATCAACTCTTATAAGCGACTGGTCGAGAACTTCTGGGCTCCGGTCACGGTTTCTTGGGGTCTTGAACATCGAGCTGCGTCTATTCGTTTGATCGCTCCCCCAACAGCATCAGCGAAATCCACAAGGTTCGAAGTGCGAGTTTGCGGGGCGGACGCCAATCCATCTTTAGTGCTGGCCACTATTGTTGCCCTCGGTTGGAGAGGCATTGAAAAGAAGCTAGAGATCAAATTACCACCCCTTGGTAAAGGTGAAGAGGTCGGGAGCCTCAATGACAAGGGAGAACGATTACCCAAGAACCTCAGAGACAGCACGGCACGATTTATGGCGAAGGACAGTGTCGCCCGCGAAGTGTTCGGCGACGAGTTTGTACAGCATTATGGTGGTACCAGAGAACACGAGCTACGATTATGGGACGAGGCTGTCACGGATTGGGAGGTAAGAAGGTATATTGAGACCGTATGAGACGATACGCGCCGGACAATTTTGAGTAAGCGATGCTATTCATCTATCAGGAGTTCTACGATATATCCGGTTTACGAGATTCCAAGACAGCCTCTGCAGAGAACAACATGCTGCCCGGTTCGCAACAAAACGGCCTGTGATGAAATCAGACCGACCGCCCCGAAGACTGCGTCGCTTGTTAGACAAGCAATTGTCGCAGCATGAATAAGGCCGAGATCGTCTTCACAAAGAACCGGGGACAAAGCATCTTTCCTTGCCACCCGAATCTGGAAATGACACCCCCCGAGTTATACAGCCACAGCGAGCTGGCTGACAATTCGACTTGCAAGATTCCCCATCCTCTTTCCTTGCCCGTCATATTTCCTTGAAGGTCCAGCGATAGGGACTGGTGTGCTCTCATTGTCTGCGCCAGGGAATTCCTGTTGCTGTTGTTGTTAGCACCGCTATGGAGACTTGTGCAAGGAAACAAAGACTGATCTGAAAGAGCTTCTTTGTGCTGGATCTCTCACCACCGGAAAGACTCCTGAAATACCCTGCTTTGATGTCTTTGCTCATACTCATTGCCCTTTCTCTGTCCATTTATGGAAACATATCACAACGGCGCTTTATTGTACTTTCTTGGTCGCTATCCTGTCGCCTCGCAATGCTTTGCTGCAAAATGTCGCTCTTATTCCATTGCAATTCTTCCACGCTCGCTCCTACTTTTCTTCTTCCCCATCAAGCATTCTCGTCCTTACAAGTCTCTCGTTGAACGTGATACACCATGGGCTCTGCCCAACAAGCAAGGAGAAGCACGAGGGTGCGAAAGCAAACTGCAAAGGGGCGCGACTATTCCCGTTTCCTTGCGCAAAAGTCTATCTCTCGGAGTGCTCAGAGCGCCGGTACCCAAGCTCAAGCAACCAACGCGGCCAATACTTCCCCAACTAATTCTACTAACAACTCTAGGAGCAATGCTGACAGCGGCCGTCGGAGATCGAAAAGAATCCGGGCGCGTCTCGGTGGCAATCCTTCTAGTGGTACGTCCAACAAGAGGCGCCGAATCTCCTCTCCAAATACTCCGATTGAGGCATTCATGATCAAACTGTACGCTGAAATCCACCATGCGGCTACAGCCAAGACGATCGGTCAGTGGGATCGATATTGGACACAACACCTGCTTCGACAGGCTCGAACCCTACGCTTCTTCGATCTCCCTGCGGTGAGCACCAGTCAACGTTTGGCGGCAAAGCTGGACAAGTTTGAAAGCAACGATCCCAAGGAGAAGAGGGTCGCAAAACTTGCGAAAGACGATGTCGACATTAGCCATGTGCGGAGGTTGATGGATTTTTGCGACGAGCCAAACCTTCTCCTCCTAACCATCTGTGCACACTCCAAAAGCTTTCGCGACGCAATTGTTCGCAGCGACGTCGAGAGCAGGGCACAAGGTGAGCCTGAATGGGGCCAACTGTATCCCAAGATCAAAGAGCGCGCGTCGAGCCTGGAGCTCTTCGCCAGAACGCACAAGTTCGAGTGGACAGATGCCCTCTTCACCTTCAATGACCACTTTGAAGATCTTCTGACAATTGTATACAAGGATTGTCGGGATGCCAGCGGCAAGGACGGCACCAACTTCGGAATCGGCGACGATGACCTCAAAGAAATCCACCAGATCGGCACCGAAGACAGACATCGAGTCCATTATCACTGGGTTCTGCCCGTTAACGATAGAGAACCGGCGGTCTGGCCATCGATCAAATGCACTATCACAAAGGACCTTGCCGAGGCCGGATTTGTGAACTCTGACAAGGAGGTCGATGGCCTTCCAACGAAAGATGGACCCCTTGAAGTCAACCCGGAGGCTGTCTTCTCGTCGGACTCGAAACTAGAGCTCCAACATTTCAACATTGAGCAGCCAATCGTCCTTCCCCACTACACGTGGCCCGCCGAGACGCACAAGATTGTTCACCCTGACGGGAGCGTCTACCAAGACCCAACTTTCTGCGGATTCTCAAACAATCCCTGTAACGTCTGTGGAGCCAAAGCACGC
>WJFF01000009.1:180647-194765 GCA_011800825.1 Fonsecaea pugnacius | reverse complement strand
AGAGATGCCGGCTCCAACGCTGCCACAGGTACAGGGAAGAACCAGACACAAAACCAGCAGCAGCAGCAACCGTCGAACACAGCATGCCAATGCACGTTTGCCGATCTTTGCAAGTGGTACAACAAACCCCCTCAGAACAATCACCGCGACATCCTTGTCGAGCTGTACACCACCGCTAAAACGGGCAGGGGTGTTCGCGCGCTCCAAGTGATCCAACCCAGGACCTACCTGGGCGAGTACACGGGGGA
The DNA here is from genome assembly GCA_011800825.1 of Fonsecaea pugnacius. Taxonomy (NCBI): domain Eukaryota; kingdom Fungi; phylum Ascomycota; class Eurotiomycetes; order Chaetothyriales; family Herpotrichiellaceae; genus Fonsecaea; species Fonsecaea pugnacius. The sequence goes on along the minus strand of WJFF01000009.1, from coordinate 194,517 downwards.
GATCTATGCCGTTGAGGCAGAGTCGGACGACATTCCGGGTTCGATGGAAAACCACCGGTATGGCATCGCGACGTACCACATGCAAATCGACATCGCGCGGGCGGGGGACTATGAGACAACCACTGCAACTACCACCACCAAGACAACCACACCCGATGTCCGGCCGCAGTACACCGTCGACGCGGCGCACCGGGGCGGGTGGACGCGGTACGTCAACCACTCGTGCTCGCCCAACACGCACTACGTGCTGATGAACCTCGGGCAGCACACCCACATCATTGTCCAAGCACAGCGCAGGATCGCCTTTGGAGAAGAGATCACGGTCGACTACGGCGAGCACTATTTCGAGAACCTGGGCATATCGTGCCGGTGTGGCCACCAGAGGTGCAAATATAAGGACGTCGATAGCTCGCGTTCGAGTTCGGCCCCGAGCGGGAGTCAGTGAGAGTGGGAGCGAAAACTCCACTGAGGATGAAAGCGAGGACAAGTGTAAGTACCCGTAAAAAGCCAAGCGACAGCTGACGAGGCTGAAGGATGAATAGGGGGCCCTATGTACTGTACCTTGGGGGCTCTCTTTTTGGATTCGCACGGTAAGAGTCTTTCTTGTCATTTACATACAGTATAGATTGCCAAATATGCGATTTATTTCTGAATATATTATAGAATAGTCCCATACAGACGATCTCATTTTCACATGTTCCCATCCTTGCATACCTCCATATAGATCCTCCCGCTGTGCAATGTGAGTCAGGTATGAGGCGCACTCGATCGAATGCGGAGGAGATGCTGCCAATGCTCCTAGTCTCGGTCTTTCTTCGAAACTGGAAAGTCTCTTCTTCCTTCGTGTCCTTGCATAAAGTAGAGTAGGAATTTACCGACCTTTTTACTTCTCACCACGCCCCAGCTGTGCTCGGTGGCCTTGGTGGCGCTCATATATGTACCTCGTATGTATTACTTGACGTCAGCTTCGCTATCGACGATGACGACGAGTTTACTTTGTGCTCAGAGATCAACAAGACCCTAGTGGTGCTACATAGGTACTCGTAGGTCTTCAATTGGGTTAAAGCCATCAATAGCGCTGGAAATTTCCCCTAGCATGGACCGCCAATCGGACAAGGATGATCTGCGCGGCAAAACTAACACATCTGGTGCTTAGTAACTTTGAGCCCGGGAGCTTGGGTTGGACATGAAGTTAAAATCTGACGTGATATTGTACGGGGTATGGACATACTTGGAATCGTGTGTAGGTACAGAGGCATGGATGAGAATTATCTCGTAAAGAGATACGAAAGGACATCAGGTCAACCTCATCCACCTATTTTCAGCCTCGCAAAGTCCAGCGAATCGCATTTTAGAAGTGGAGACACTATGGCCAATTACCTTCCAGAAACAGTTGGGCCACAAGGCTAAGTCTGTATTTGGACCGAGTATACGAGCATATTCCCCACGTCCTCGTATGCTTCGTTACTTCCCTCGAACGGGAGTGCTCATAGAAGGACAAGGGCTATCTTTCTGACCATGATGTTTTCATATTCCACGCCAAAGGACTTTCCTCAAGTGCTTACTCGTACAGATTCGTACTTTCCTTACCAAGTTCGCTCGAGCCATAGCTTGATCCTTGTGGGGGCAAGGGATCGTTTCTTCCTCTCTGGTGCCATCTGTGGGACATTGCATGTCGACTTTTGCGGATGTGGACTGGTATCTGGGAGGCGCTATTTCAATTCCCTATTCTGTATGTAGCTGTTAGCGGAAATATCAGACGGGGAATTTCATTCACCTCTACCGAGTATTAATCATCTTACCCTATACGAGTTTCGTCACCCCGTCGCCACTCGTATGGAGTACATGGCAACTCCCGAACACATGGCCGTGGAGTTTTTCCACTCAATGTGTTGACTGTCGATGCTCTGGCGCATCTTCAAGTAATGAGTTCATCCCCCGCGAGTGTCAGACGCATCTTCTCCTGGCTAACCTGCCACTGAGGGTCGTTTATAAGAGCTGCTCCTGGGCTTGATGCTGACCCACTAGCGGCGACCCTCCGTCGTGGACCCTTTAAAGGATCTGGAGCGCCAGTACGAGTATATCGATCTCAGAAACCACTCGAACAATGTCTGCATCACCCACAGTCACCTCCAAAGTCGTTGATGTCAACGGCGTCTCACTTTCCTACCGGGAAAGCGGGAAAGGCGAACCTCTGGTCTTGGTCCATGGCCATATCTCCGATCAACGCACCTGGATCGATCTCGAACACAGACTCGCAACCCGTTTCCACGTCTTCAACTACAGTCGACGCTATGCATGGCCCAATGAACCCGTCAAAGACGGTCAGCCCACACCCTGGGAGCAAGACGCCGATGATCTCGCGGCTTTCATCGAGACCTTGGACATCGGGCCCGTCCATGTCCTAGCCAACTCGTCGGGCGCCGTCATCAGTCTGTACCTGGCTCGGAGGAAACCTCAGCTGTTTCGGAATTTGATGGTCGAGGAACCACCCGTCATTGGACTATTTCTCCAGACCTTCCCTCCTCCTTTGACGTCGGTGCTCTCCTTTCTGTTGCGACATCCGATAACGTTCTGGCCGGTGATGCAGTTCGGCGCCACCACTACAGGCCCGGCGATCGTGCACTGCAAAAAGGGAGAATACGACGAGGCTCTCTCTGTATTCTGCAGCGGCGTCTTGGGACCCAAGTACTGGTCCCGCCTCCAGGCGAACCCGGACCGTATGCGGCAGGTCGAGGACAACGCCAAGTGGCTGTACCACTTCTTCCGCTACACCCCCATGCCGAAGTACTGGCGGGAGGACGCGCAGAACACCAAAGTGCCCCTCCTGGCCATGGCCGGAGGGGAAAGCGCGGCTCATCAATGGTACACTGTCTACGAATTGCACAGGGTCAGTGGCGCGACCAAGAAGAAACTCGTCTACATTGACGCTGCAGGGCACCTGATGCACGAGGACAATCCGGAAGGTGTCTTTGAGGAAGTCGTGAAGTTTGTCTTTCAATGAAGCCGCCGCCGCTACTGGGTGGACTTGAAAAGCGCTCAACCTGTAACAAGTCTTGGCTTCGTATCGTGTCTCCTTTAGTGTGCCAGTCCTCGGGATAGTATACACAAAATACCAGGTTGTTTGATTCCAGTTTCTTGTACGAGTACCTCGTAGAGACGAAGTATTCAGGGGTTCTTGACTAAGCAAGGCTGCAGCCTCATCCAAATTCAGCCTTGCGCCTCGCCAAGCCCAGCCTCCAACTGCGCCGTTGCTCCAACTCTAGAACTCAGTGCTCTTCCTCTGAAAACAATGCCGAAGGGATGAGCCTGCCATGTCCTCACCGGCACGTTTCATACGCGACGTGGCGCTTGGACGTCATTCGAACACTATGTCGGTCCTTCGACGATCCTCGCCCCGGACCGACTGCATCCCTCCGGCGAGAATATGCCAGGTCTCATTCGCGCAAGACCAATGCCAGGACTTCTCGATCCACAGCCAAGGACGGTGACAACCGAAAGACACACGATAGATCAGCACCGGAAACTCTGGCTCTCACGAAATCAGACAAGAAAGAATCCCCGCGAGGCGGTCCTTTCAGTCCTTTCAGCGAACCTAGTCGTCGAGCCATCAAAGAGCTACTTTCGGATCTGAAGAAAGCAAGCAAGAAGATCCAGTTGGGGAATGAAAATGCAGAATCCTACAGCTTTGGACCACACAGGTCGCTGATCCTCGATGCACCCGGAGACGTGGATACACAAGACAGCCCATTGCCGCGACCTTCGACCAGTGTTCCCTTGCGAAAGTATCACTCCACCCAAGGAGAGTCCTCGGACGCGACCAATGCCGGAGGACACCAAGCTATGAAGGACCTACTCACGGAACTCCAAGATATAAGTAAAAGTGTCCAATCTAAGGATGAAGATGGCACTGGTATACACCTTCCTCAAGGAGAGACACCTTTACTCCCCGGGTCACCTGTAATCGCACAGGTCGCCAGCGAGGCGAGACGACGTGAGGAAAGGAAAGAGCACCCATCCTATCGACGCATAAAAGGATTAAAGAATAATCCGTGGGCCGAGATCCTCGCGAGCCCCATCCGAGCATGTCAGGGCAGTGGCGCAAGATTGCCAGCCGACCTTTTGTTGAACTTTGGATATGTCAAGAACCAAAAAGACGGCAAGATATATCTGATGCCTGCGGAGCTTGCGGATGTGGATGCTCTAGAAGCAAAACTGGTAGAAGAACCGGTGATATTGGAGGCTCAAGCACGAAAACTCGACAATGTGTTCCAGATGAAGGCAGACGATCATTCTGTCGTCAAAGATGGACCGACGGGAGATGATGGTGATGCAGATGGTTCACCAAGCAGTCCAACAGAAGCTGCCCGGAAGATCACCAACTATCCAGCAACACCTGGAAGACACATACCTATTCAGAGCCGTCTTTTACCCAACATCACTTTCCTCCGCCTGGTAACCCACCAAGCAACTCAACCCGCTAGGAAAGTGTCCAGATCTTCATCACCAACTACAGTCGAGACGATTCCCGGCCAGGTGGGCAAGTTAGTCCACTTCGACGCCCGTGAGTCCACGTCGACCGCGCAGCATTACTTGCAAAACAAATATCGATTTGACGCGACGGCTAGTGACCAAGGTACAGAAAAGGAGCACCAAACGGAATCTGATCCATCCTCAGCTGAGCAAGGGAAAACGAGGTTCAACTTGAATAAGTTGCAATGGCAGCCTGATGTATATCTTCGGATCGCAGAGATTATGCGAAAACGCATTCTCATTGCAATGAAGATGCTGGCAGATTCGGAGTCGTCTGCCAAATCTAAGGCTCTCCCCGTCAGGCCATCGGGTGTCATTGCCCTTCCGACGCCCCCGGGTGGGAATTTCAAGGGTGAAGAACTGCGACGGTTGATGAGGGGATCACCATCTACGGCTGCATCTGCTGGTCTCAGAATTCGAGCCGTTGCAAGTGAACCAAAAGAAGAACTGTCTGCAACCAGTGAAGCTTCTTCTACTTTGGATGCCGGCCGTTCTATACCGACTCAATTCACTCCTCTCACCAACCAAGAACCAGATTACTACACGCTAGGCCATTCAGAGTGGCTCCCGGGAAGCGTCTTCCTACACGTTGGAAACGAGGACGATGCGCCTCCTTACCCCTCGGACTCCTCAACATCGTCCCTCCCACCCTTGCCGTCAAACAACCCGCTGATACCTCCCATGATCACCGTTCTGGATACATATCGGTTCCCGGTCTTCTCACTTCGTCGTCTATTCGTGAATACGTCTGCACCGGGAACTTCTGACCTGGAAGCACTCAATCATCTGATGAGAAAGGAGTCAATCTTCCAGCATCGCAACACGGGGTACTATCTTCTCATACGCCCCATACCCGGTCCGGCAAAGGCTGTCATCGAAGAAGTCTGGCGTCTCTGGCGGTATTTGGGTGGTCGGAACATGGACTTGTCCTTCGCCTCCGACACCAAAGGAGAGCCGAGGCCCGACAAGAAAGACGCAGACAAAGACGACGCCCATGATACAGGATTCGATGAAAAGAAGACAAGGAACACGCGCGAGCACAACGCCGGAATCAACGGAAAGAAGGACGAATCGACCAGCAGAACTCAGTTGCGCCCCAGGCGGTCCTAGCTAGCTAGCTATCTATACACTATAGATACGAGAGCTCCCTCCCTTCCTGGTTCGGGTCTGGTCTCGGCGATCGCGACAACATCGAAACCCCCAAGACAGGAAGGAGGCGGAAGACCTATCTACCGCTCTCTCGAAAAAAGGGGGCTGTTGTTTCCTCGATGTCATCTTCACCATCCTCCCGCCGCTGACTGTATACACAATGTATTGTTATTGTAATACCATGTATGTACTTCGAGAAACGGCCACCTGAACGAGTTCCGGTTTGTGTCGTATCAAGAACGGGGAACAGGGATAAATGAACACATCTCTGACTTGGACATGGCAGTCATTGAATCCTGTGTGTGCTTCATACCTAGTAAGATGCTTGATAGGCAAACCCGGGTTTGGCCGCTCTGCATTCGTGCAATACCGTCCGATCGAGGGACAGCAACGTCCTCCTCGTCCATGCTCCCGCTGAACTATTGATCCATTCATCAAATCTGACCGCCGATTAGAGCTACAAGTAGCTAGGAGCATGCCGCACTGCAGCTGTTCCGTCACTGCTCTTCCTGCTCTACCCGCACCCGTACCTCATCGCCGTTGAGCGCCCTAGCAAATACATAATAAGGACATGATTCGAGCATCGTCGCCTGCCAGCGCAATATAAAGAGGTGCAGAAATTCACACATATGTCCGAGGTCCGCATCCAACCATGGCCAGCCCTACGCTCTCCTCGTAGGCCCATAGCAGTTCCTCGAAATATAACAACGAAGCTTCTGTGGGAGAGAGTTCTTCAGGCTCAGGACTCTAGCCGACCCGATATGCATCATAGATGACTGTCCAGGCGTTAGCAGGATGAATTATCCTCCGGTCAAGGAACGACTTACTTTCACCAACTCTCCGAGTTCCACTTCCCACCCAAAGACAGGTGTTCAGGAACGCGTATCTCTCGTCGCCAGTCTCGAGCTCAACGGTGATGCGGAACTTGTATTGGTTGGCCGGAATGGTGTCTGCCACTGTGGGGTCGTTGAGTCGTTCGAGAATATCTTTAGCACCTGTTCGCCAACCCCTGGACCTTGCTGTGATGTAGGCTGGAGGGTCATCATTGGTTTGGAGCAGATAGCTGGCATCGCTGCGTGCAGAAAGGTCCTTGACGACCAACTGATTGTCTTGACCACCAGGCTAGAGGCAGGGTCAGTTGAGGAATAATTATGGGGGTTATTGACAGGATGCGACTTACAATGATAATACCTTTGCCCCATCGTCCAGCCCATTGTCCCCCAACAATGCTGACCCAGTCGCGTTGACCGAACAGGCCCGTCCCAACACCAATCTTAGGATTGACCTTGATGCTCATGCGGAAGTCAAGCTCAAGGGTTGGGGTGGGTAGCTGGAGCGAACGGGCCACATCACCTTCATCAAATCTGTGGAGAAGGTTGTTTGCAGGTATTGACTCCTTCATGACATTTTGATATGTTGTGCACTCGAGGAGATGCTGGCGTTGTCTCGATGTGTTCTTGGCCCTGATCTGGTTGCAATAGATGCATTGTACCGACAAACACTTGTCCTCCTCTTTGGCTCTGAACTCGACAAAAGCAGCATGGACATCATCGAGAGGTGGCGCGGGAAGGCTGGAGCCAGGAGTGGTCTTGGGGCCCTTTGTGGGCTTTGGGGTGTGGCGTTGGCTAGGTGTGGTCGAGGCGGGAGGCGGCGGGATGGTCGAGCCATTGGACATTCCTTGTATGGGAGTGCCGTTGGTAGTGAGGCCATTGTTCATGGGGGTAGTTGCATTGTGGGAGATGGAGGGAGTGCCGTATCCATTGGGAGCGCTGATGGCATCGCCAGGAGACGATTGTGGACGAGGGGCATTGGGATGGTTCTGAAGGCCAGGACACTCAAGCAGATGTTGCTTCTGGCGCGAAGTGTTCTTTGCACGGATCTGTTGACAATAGATGCATTGAACAGACATGCATTTATCGTCCTCTGTGGAGACACGAATCAGTCAGCTGCTCCTCTCGTCTATCGTCACAGTACAGTATGTTGTATCGTGATACGCGTACAAGAGGTATAGTACAGTCAATACTGAGGGTGACAATACTACGTACATACCTTTGGCCTTGAACTCGACGAATGCCGCATGCACATCCTGGTCAATGGTGCGCCCCATGGTTCGAAGAGAGACAGTATCGACAAAGAGGAAATTGGACACTCGATTGAAGCAACGTAATCGATACGGCGCGCAGGGTGAAGTGGTCTGCTTTGAAAGAGGGAGCCTTTTTTTACCTGCGACAGTGAGGGTGCGGTGTTCGGTCACGGGCCATTGGCCTCCTCTGACAAACCGTGACTGCGTGACTGCGCAGGCGCAGGCAGGCACGTAGGCAGTTAGTAGTAGTGGCAGGCCAGCAAGGAACGGTCATTTCTCACCCCCCCTTCGCCTCCCCCCAAAACTACGCTAGTAAATTTGCCCAAGACAATCACATCCACAACTCCATCCCCTTTCTCAGCTCATCAGGCCTACCGAGAACCCCCTGTCGCATGCCCCGGCACCACTGGCAGGGAAACAGAGATGACACGGAGCAACTCGACGAGTATGGCACACTCAGGCGGAGGGTCTCCGGCCTCAATCAATTCCTTCTCAACTCGAGTTAATGTCATCTACAAGGCCTCCCCAGAAACCCGTTCTAGTTGCTCCAAGCGTCCGTTATGTCAGTTCTACAACCGCCGAGAGAAGGGATCACTCTCGAATACCTCTTTAGACCCGTCCATCATATTTTACTGCAACCAATCGTCCCTGCCGCCCTTCTTCTGCTACACCTGAGATACCCTGAGGGATTCCAAAGAGCTCTTTCGGCCATTGGAACGAGTGCACTTCAGCCCAAAGTCGTTAACCGAACCCTCGGGGAACTTCTCACATTTAGTGTCCTGTATAGGCTGAACCGATACCTCAGCCGGCTAGTGCTTAACAACTTTGTAAAAGACACGACATGGAACTGGGAGCGCGAAATTGTCATGATCAGTGGCGGCTCCTCTGGAATCGGGCAGGAGATGGTTCGACAGTTTAGCGAACGGAACATCAAAGTCGTGGTTCTCGATATCAATCCTCCTCAGACGCCACTACCTCCCAGTGTCACATTCTACAAGACTGATGTTACTTCATCCCAAGATATTCGGGACGTTGCGATGAGAGTCCGCAAGGACATTGGAGACCCGACAGTGCTCATCAACAATGCTGGTGTTGCGAATGCGAGAACCATTCTCGACGAAACAGAGGAGCAGCTTCAACGCACCTTCGACGTCAACATCCTGGCCCATTTCAAGATGGTCAAGGAGTTCTTGCCGGACATGATCAAGAAAAATCATGGTCATGTGGTCACAATTGCTAGCATGTCGAGCTTTGCGACATGGGCTGGCGTTACTAGCTACGCCGCGACCAAGGCGGCTGTACTTGCATTCCATGAGGGATTGTCGCAGGAACTGAGGGCGAGATATGGTGCTAATAAAGTCCGCACAACGTAGGTCGACTCTGCCTCCATTCGACTCATTACTGACCACGATGCGTAGGATTGTGCATCCCGTATGGGTACGGACGCCCCTTGCCCGCAACTTGGTCAAGGATATGGCTTCGGATCAGGTGGTGCTGGAACCAGGCACGGTGGCAGAAGCGGTCGTCTCGCAGGTGCTCAAATGTGAAGGCGATCAGCTCATCCTTCCAGCCCGATTCAACTTTGTGCCATTTATACGTGGCTGGCCTAGCTGGTTGCAGGAGAGCGCCCGAAGTGATGGTGCACAGACCATTAAAAGTGGCGACTGAATGATACGAGTGCTCGTTACACAACAGGAAAAGGGGGGAAGGCGGCTTAGTCGAACCCTGGGTGGGACAAGGCTGGACCCGGGAAACCTCGTCTCTATTTGAGAAGCAAGAATACACTCGTTTATCGGCCGAGAATGAAGTGGCTCAGCATCATCAGCAATGTCCTAGACAATTGTGCTCCGTATTACCAGTAATAATACTACTGCATATGTCTCAAAGGGTACTAATATGGAGAGTTTTGTATTATTACCCAAGCCAAAACGGAGGCGTTCCGCTCCCCCCAGCGAACCGCTTAGATAATGTTCGATTCCCTCAGCACGAGTCCTACATCCATTGCCGTGATGGCCTCGTTCCGAGCACATGGTGGTATGATATAGAGGGGCGTAGATCCAGGGAATCATAATCGAAAGGAAGCCAAGTCTTTGAAGCTTTTGCATAACATCAATCCAGGAGCAGACAAGAGAAATCGCAGGTGTTTTGGCCTTTGAATGAATGCTTCCAACTAGCACGCGCTTCACCACCACCACGGTTGCGACTGTCACATTTGCTATATCGATACTCATCTTGGTCCTTGCGGGAGCCATTGCGCAGTCCAAGTCGCCGTGGTCACGGTGGACGTCCTTAGACAGCGACAGTAACGACAACGAAGTGGCTACCGCGGCCGCACGCATCGTCAGCCCGTTCAGATCACTCTCGGTGTTGACTAGATCCTTCTCGGGCGCTGCAAGAGGAGAAATGGCCAAACGGACGCCCGTGTACTTTGTCTCCCATGGCGTAGGTTCCCTCTTCTGCTGCCTCCCCTTGCTTTCTGGGATTTATTGGCTGATAGATCAACCTTGGGTTTTAGGGACCGGACACCATGTTCAACACCGAACACTCAGTCTACCCACAGCTTCAACGCATTGGCCGTGAGATCACGCAGCAGGTGAAGCCCTCGGCCATCGTCGTCTTCTCCGCGCACTGGCAAGCCGACCGGCCCAACACGATCGAAGTCAATGTCTCCGAAGACGAGCCATTGCTCTACGACTTTTACGGGTTCCCTCGCGGTTACTACCAGGAGAAGTTCCCCAACAAAGGCTCGGCCAAGCTTGCTCAACAGGTCATAGACGCCCTCGGCGAGCATGGGATTAAGACGCAAAAGGCCGAGAGGGGGCTGGATCACGGCGTCTTCGTCCCCTTCAAGGTCATGTTCAATCCCGAAACGAACCCCGTGACGGTGCCGATCGTGCAAGTCAGTCTCTTCGACGACCACACCGACGCGGCCGCGCACATCAAACTCGGGCGGGCAGTCCAGAAACTACGAGAGGAGAATGTCCTCATAATCTGCTCGGGCATGAGCGTGCACAATCTGCGACACTTCATGATGTTGGGCAGGGGTTCGAATAGAACCATGCCCTATGCGGTGACGTTTGACGAAGCTTTGAAGGTCGCGGTGGAGACAAAGCCGGGAGAGCAGAGGGACGAAACGATGGTTGAATTGTTGGAGAGGGATGATGCGAGACAAGCCCACCCGACCTTTGAGCATCTGTTGCCGATTCATATCGCTGTGGGTGCCAGCGGAACGGATGAGGGAAAGCAACTGTGGACAATGCAGGAGGCGAGCATGGCTTGGGCTCAATTCAGATTTGGAGAGGTCGAAGCTTGAAATTATAGGGCGGGTGCAAAAGTTGTATTTTCTGATCTGGCTGTTGGCATTCAGTCGTATGTACAATCAAGTATTCTTTGCCAGACTGTTCTTCTATCCGGCGCAGCCGAGCCTGGTCGATAGCTTTCCTCCATGTCCCAGTAATTGGGTGTTATACATTCCCTGTTGATCGAGCTAGAGCTGACCCAAGCTCGTTCACATGGCTTATTCGCTCTTGACCAAGGTCGTGACTTTGTCCTCTATTTCCTTGTCCGAAAGACCTGCCACATGTGTAAGAACCAGTTGCTAGCTCTTTTTACTGCAGCGAACTCACCTGATAATGACTCTGACTTCTCTTTTCCGAATCCTGTATCATCAAAGCAATCAGCCTCCTTTGTGGTGCCAGTGTGTCTTGATCCAGAGTTCATACCGTATCTTGCCCACACCTTTGGTTCAACGCCTGTAGCTTCGCGTATTAAGATGGGAATATTGGGATTGTGGTGCTTCATGGTAGGGTATGCTCGCTTAAGGAAGGATCTAAATCACAGTTCAGTATGCCGTTTCAAGCAATCTTGCATGCTGCTGCGTCTTCTTCGAGAAGGGTACGCACCTGCAGGCATCGCTTCCCTGACCCGAATTGCTCAGGTGAAATCTCAACTCCCTCAAGCCTTGGGTAAAGGCATATTTGGTCGCCATCGCGGGCACCACAGGTCTAGCCGAGTGTCAACTTTGCGTGTGTGGAGAGCTGCTGGCGCATGAGGTTCGACGTTGGGTGAGTGCTGGTTCAGAGCACGAATTGGACCTTGGCGGTATTGAAAGACGGAAATATCTCAGTCTGACAGAAATTGTTTCCGAGCAATGGAATTCAAGGTAATGTTGGTTTTATTATGTCAGACACGGCCGCACGGCGGTGACTTCGGTGTTGAGAAAACGGAGACTGTGAAAACGATTTGCCGGAGATCTGACTTTCTCCTCATCCTCCGAAACCCCAGCAATTCGATTGACTCACTTCACTTCACATCATCCTTTTGATATCGACTTCTACAAGTGCGACAATCTCCACTCTTTTACCACCATCCTTCGTCGCTAGACTTCGTGTCACTATCGCCGGCAGCACTGCCAGGGCCAAAGCTCGCCCCGTATAGCAGCACGCGCACCCGATTATCCTCGAAATGGTCGCCCGCTTCGGACTGCGCTTTGCGCAGCAAACCGCCAGACAATCCACGACTTCCTTCACTTCCCGTGCACCTTTCCAGTTGAGAAACCCTGTATTTCGACGATGGCAAGGTACTGCGGCGAACCCGGCCGTCGAGGGTGCGCCGCAGCAATCTCTGTTTCAGAGACTTTGGACCAGTGAGGTCGGCATAAAGACAGTGCATTTTTGGTATGACTCTAGCACTTTAACGTACAAAGATGGCTTGCCCGCGTTCCGAACACCTGGAAATATGTGGTAGTCCGGCTGGACAAAGAAATACACGGATGCTAACGCGGGCCATTGTGCTAGGGCTCCTATCATGAAATGGGGTGTCGTCCTTGCAGGCGCATCAGACTTCCTCCGCCCAGCCGAGAAACTGTCATTGACACAAAACTTGGCTCTCATGGCCACAGGCTCCATCTGGACGAGATGGTGCTTTATCATTCGACCAAAGAACTTGCTGTAAGTTTTGACTTTTCCCGCTTATCCATGGCATTTCTACGATATGCATGGTTTTAAGCCCGCAGTCCGTGGATCGGCAATCCTGACATTATATCAACTCAACAGACTTGCTGCTGTCAACTTCTGTCTCTTCCTTGTTGGTACCGTCCAGGTCAGCCGTATCTTGATGTATCAGGCCTCGCAAAAGGGCAGCACCACCGCTGCCTTGAAGGAGATGGAGAAGGAAGTTGAGGGCTCGGTAAAGAGTGTGGAGAAGAACGTGGAAGCGAAGTTGTAATTGAGGGGGACGAGGTATACAAGTCTGTGGAAAATGGGCGGAAGTGACTTACCAGGGATTGTGCTGAACTCCTTGTGCCAAGGCAACGCTTGCTACCGGCGTGAGTTCGAGTGCTTCTGAACTTCCTCTACAGGGCAATGTAACTATTGTTACCGGTTCTACCAAGTCTGTGTCTTCAACCTCTCTTTCACTTACAAATGTTCGTCTCAGCTTCAGCCTCAGATCTGGAGCAAGATCCTGGGTCTGGTTTGGTGGGATTGTGGTTGGACAGAACAGCTTAGCCATTTCATCTTATCACACATACTGCAACAATAAAAGCATCGGGATCCGGTCAAGAGGAAAGAGTACCTCGTACACACTGCAACGAGCAACATTGCTACCGCGATAAAGCCACGGCGTCAAAGAGTGCGGGAAGGGAGGATGCGTCCTCGGGAGTACGGGTGTGTACCTCATTGTCGTGTTGCATAGAGACGGATCTCATCCAAAAACCCAGCCCTCTTGTGCGATGCTTGTACAAGTAGAGCGATATGTGTCCCAGTCCCAGCGCCACCACCAATCACGGGACATGTTTTACACAGCCACTTGTCACCACTTGATGCGAATAGGTACATATCCTCGCCTGGTGCCGCCAGCATTGGCTATTGCCACAGTCTGTTTCAGAGTCTTTTCTGGTCAAAAGTCAGGAACAGTCTACCTGTACAAGTTAAAGCCACTCCGATGCCCCGATACGCTGAGTTCAGGAAAAAGCCTCGGATGGGGCAACTAACTGCGTTCAGCCTCGTCGCTTGTCATTGGCTGAGTGTGAGACACAAGGCTGCGTACTCGTACAGATGAGGTCATTTTCGGTCATCATCGTTTCATTTCTTTTGGTACGTTAGT
>WJFF01000009.1:141279-175243 GCA_011800825.1 Fonsecaea pugnacius | reverse complement strand
CCATAGACGACCCAAGCCCAGACCAATCTGGCCCAGAAACGGAGGGTGAGGGAGACCCGGGGGAAAACCAGCCCCAAAAGCATTCTCGCAAATGTTTTCTCCTCTTTCCTCCCCCCTCTACATGACCACACACTCTCCGTCAGTCTGCTTATTGACATTCGATCGTGACATCCGTGTCTTTTGGTGCTTGGGACCTCCTCTCTTGAGGACCTCAAGTCGTTCTCGTGCCTTGGTAAAGTTTTGTGCTGCAAAGCAATTAGTTCTCAATGTCTTGGAGTTGGAGAGCTATCTACTCACCTGCTGCCCGGTAGTACCACCGTTTGGCTTCTTCAATGTCCACCGCCGTGCCGATGCCGACCTCGCTGAAGTAGCCCATGGCATACTCTGCCTTGGCAAGCCCCGAACTCGCGGCTTTCCGTGCCCACAAGAATGCCTCCATGTCGCTTTGTGTAAGCAGCGGTTCCGACCCTGTCAAGTACCAACCACTCAGCGCCAGTTCTGACTGATGCTCTCCCTGAGCGGCCGCTCGAGTGTACCATGAAATGCTTTGACGAGCATCGATAGGGCAACCGAGCAACCCATACTCATACGCCGACCCAAGGCGGAACTGCGAGTATTTGTAGCCCAGTTCGGCAGCTTGCTGGAACAGCTGAAGAGCGTATTTCTCGTCGCGCACGATATGGTCCGTGGACGAGGCCGTTTCGTAAAGCAGGCCCAGTTCATGTAACGCATGAGGATTGTCCTTGTCCGCCCGTTCGGCAGCCCTCTTCAGCCACGACACTGCTTCACGTGGATTCTTCTGTTGCGAAAGCAAACCCTTCAACAATATCATTCCCATCTTGTACATGGCTGGCGTGTCTCCGAGTGTTGCTGCTCTTTTGTACCACTGCATCGCTTTCAGAGGATCACGTCGGGTTCCGCCACCTTCTTCGGTCCCCAATTCACAGCACACGGCTACTCGATATGCACTCTGGGGATGATTGAGCTTCGCGGCCGACTGGTAGAGAGAAAACGCCTCTTTAGCGTCCACAGCAAGTCCCAGCATTCCTTGTCCGTAACAATCGGCCAGATAGAACATTGCGTCTGGGTAGTTGGCCCCCACCAATTTTTTGATCAGTTTGTGTGCGTCGAAGATGTACTTTTCGCGGTTCTTCTGTGTGGTCTTCTGGTCTGCTGTCCCGTTCTCATCTGCAAGCACCCTAGCCGCCTCCACCATCTTCTTTGCAAGCTTCAACCCGAGAGCATGGTCGCTCGGACTCCGGAGATACATCTCGCGGAGGCTATTCAGCTCCTGGGCAGTGACAGACGGCGAAGGCCCTGAAACCGACCCTTGTTGGTTCGGCTGAGCCGGTGGTGTCTGACCAGATGAGTACCCGTTGCTGTCTTTGAGTCCTGGCCTCACCGGAGTAGGGTGGGCTGGCAATGCATCCGGGTTAAGCTCTGCATTTGGAGTTGGATAGTGCCTGACCGGGACGGGATGTGCAGAGTTCGAAGCGTTGGGTTTAGCAGGGCCGGTAATGAGATTGTCCTGGGTCGCTCTGCGCACTGGTGGGCCCTGTCCATACGGTTGTTGATATTGTTGAGCTTGCCCTGGGTAGGCATAGCCTTGCTCAGATGTCAGGGACCCTGCCGGTACAGTGGGTGCCGAAGGAGCTCGATTCTTTAGGGCGTAATCCTGATCATATGGATTCATCATCTCGTAACTTTGTTGCGGTGGTCGTTGCGCATTGCTTGTATGTGGTCGGACAGGATACTGATCCTGGCTAAATGATCGGTAGGGCTGGCCATTGTTTGGTAGTGGAGGTCTCGAGGCGTCGGCGTCCATACCTGGCTTGATCCCATTCCGACTGGCAGCACGAGGTGGTGGATACTGTGAGCTAGGCGCAACCTGAGGCTGGATGTCCCCGTACGCACCCCTTGCAGTTCCTCCCGCGCCAAAAGTCTCTTGTCCGCCGTAGACTCCACGATAGGAAGCAGCCTGTGCGGGGTTATCACTTCTACCGGCTGTCGCAGGTTGAGAGGAGCCAGGCAAATCAAACGAAAACTCGGCCAAAGGAGAAGTGGTCTGATTAGGAGGGGAAATAGACTGTTTGGTATCGATCTGACCTGGAAACGCACCCGGCACGGGATAAGTCGGTTTCTGGTAGACGTTGCGATCGAACCCGGATTGTTGATTTGCAATGATGTTGTCTTCTATCTTCTCATTCACACCAGCCGGAATAGCATCAAAATTTGGGATTTGACTGTTTCTCAATTGGCTGACTTCCCCGTGGCCGTTAGGAGGAAACCCTCGGTGTGGGTCGGCACGAAGGTCCTCTTGAGGCGCAGGTCCGGATCCATATCCCTGAGGAGTACGGTCTATGGGTGAAATGTGTGCTCTTGACTGGGGAATGAAGTCTGATGAGTAACCCTCATCGTAGATGTAGTTTGCCCGACGATCTGTAGGCGGATAATTGCGTGGAGCGTTGTAGTTTGGCGGAGGACTGAAGTCTTCCATTCCACCAGGGGGGCCAGGACGAGGTCCACTTCTGTTCGCTGGCGGCGGGGGACCTCGCGGAGGCCCTGCTGGCCGTATTCTCGGACTGTTCATCCCACCCTGCTGTCTGGGGGCCGGTGGTTGTTGATAATTCATCTCCGGAGAGTTTCGACCAGGCGGCATTGGGTACGCCTGTTGCGGAAGTGACGGAGGTCCCATATCGGGGGGACGTTCCTGGCGGTCATGAGAAGTACTAGGACGAGGCACTTCTTTTCTCGGGCTGTTGGAGGTATAAGGTCTTGCTTCATATCCTCCACTGGGACGGCGGTCATTCATGTCGAGACCGGCCATGACGTTGTCCAGACTGCCGTGTCTCTCGTGCCTCATCCTGTCTCCTGGCTTCTTCTTAGGAGGGAAAGCGCCGAACGGGTTATCCCAGGCCAAGTTCTTAGGGGACGTGGGTTCAGTCAAAATGCGGTCGCGAGCTACAAAGCGTCAGCGTTCAGCGTCGATCGAACAATAGCACTTAATTCTTACGCCTGAGTCTCCGGGGAGGTGTGGATGGCTCCGACCACTGATTCTTTAGTGGTTTCTGTGCATTGGAATAGCCGTGATCTGGCGGTGCTCTGCCTGACCCATTGGTGCGATAGCGCTCGTCATATTGATATTGCCTCGGAGCCGGGGCACCTTGTTCGAATTGGTCTGGCCGAGGGGGTTGCGAATATCCATCGCCACTTTCAACGTAGCGTGCCTCATGACCGGTTGGCTGGGGATATTGATTTTGACCTTCCCACTGGGCGTATCTATCAGGACCAGCCGGGGCCGGGGCCTGGCCTGGCCCATAACCATTCCGACTCTTTGGAAAGTCATTGTAGCGTTGATTGTCCTGATTGTAGGGACCCTGGCCTCTCCCATTCTCTTGCCATTGTCTCTGATTATTTCCACTGTCGTATTGGTAGGAGGAAGTTGGGTTTTGTTGCCATTGCTGGCCGTATTGGTTACCGGCCATCATCGTGGCGGAAATGAACGAGACCTTGGCTCAGTCCCGCTAGAGAAAACCTGCTGCCCCCTAATCCGCATCGACAGACAGTACCTGCTTGTTGACGAAGAACTGCAGAAAGAGGTGTGACTGATGTTCTGGCTGGGTTTCAAATCCGCATCGGGCTGTAATCAATTTCAATGTGGCAGAGAAATGCCGACCAAATCTTCAGCCGCAGCCAAGCGACAAGAGTTGAGGACCAGACAGGACGCCCAAATTGAGCGCGACTGAGAGGAGGGACGCAGTAAATGCAACGACAGCGACAAAGAACGAGTGGTGCAGATATGAGTGGTCGAGTGAGTTGCAAGTAAAAGGTCGGGTTGTTTGTTGCGGATGGACGCCGCTCTAGCTAGCCCACATTGGCCTCTTCTGGGCTGTTTTGGCCCAGACTGCTGTTAACGGCACAGACTTGTTTAAAAGTTCCGGAGGCGCCACCAGGGCTTCGTAGGGGATCGGGACGCGATCACCCGGGCTCGGCTAAGGCTTCTGGTGCTTCTGCCTTTGGCTTAGGGGGGAGAATGAGGGGTGACGAATACTCGTGAGCGCAGCCCAGAAGCGCAAGCCAAATCCAACGTAATATTTTGGACTTTTTACTCGCTGTGGGATCAATCTTTAGCACTATCCCGTTTGCTGCAATCCCCAGGTGTGAAATCCCCGTTAGACCGAATTACTCGCAACAATGTGCGATTGGCACGAGACAAATGAACATTTCATTGACCGTGACAAAGTCGACCTGACCAGGCATGCAGGACAAAGAGCGAACCCCAACCTTTCCTGCCAGGCACAAGCCCATGATTCGCCGCAACCAGACCTCTTTGACGACCGACCTCCCGCCGATCGCCCGCTAAATGAAGCCTCTCGAACGGGGTTGCGGACTACGAAGCCACCGATCTCCACGTAAACGAGACGCGGCCCAGACTGCTGGGCCATGGGAGATCCTGGAAAAGCTGGCTCCCAGTGCTCCCGAAGATGGTAGGGTAGTGGGCTGTGCAAGCAAGATGCGAGGAAATCAAACATCAACCGCCATTGGGCTTTGCGTACCGAGTATACGAGTATTTTCTCGTCGCTTCGCCTAGCATACGACCACATAAACTCTGGATCATCGAACTCTACTCTGAAACAAGATTTGTTGCAGAACTACATAGGACAGAATTGTGGCTTGAAAAGCAAGTTGCTAGAGATCTGCCGCCTGCGCCACAACTCCTACCCTTTCTTGAAATTTTGTTCGGCGATCAAACGGCGATGGTTTGGTGCTCGATCCTTGCTGGCTTCAGAACCCCCATTTAGCGAGAGCACGAGTACCCCTTGACCCGGGCCACGACTTTCCGGTTACAGAAGATCCTGACATGAAGCTCTCCAGCTGAATCATCTCGCAGGTCTTGGAGTATTACTAGCCACTGTCACCATTTTCGGTCACATGTCAGCTGACAGTCGAATCCTGGTACGACGTTCTCTTTCCGCATACTCGGTACTCATACAAGGTTCAACACACATACCACATGTCACAGCGCAAGGCTCAGACAGCTTGGCCTCATCCCCGATTTTCAGAGGCGTCATGCGTTCAACCGTCACCTTGACCCATCCACTCAACTCATTTCAACACTTATGACAGAGATTTCGATAGCACCAAACCCATCGGCTTGGTAGACCTTTAGCAAACCCTTCGTGGTCAAAGCAAGAACGTGAAGGAGAGCTTGAGCACCCACGATCTGCGAGTTCTGGGTTGGTGGGAGGAGCTCGTCTAACGTGATCGTCGTCTCTTGGCCTGCATTTCTTGCCTCTCTAGTATCATCTTGCTGTTCTGCCTTCTCTCGGACTTTCGTGTTGACGAAGGTAAGGAAATTGTACGCTTCATTCTCAAGAGTTGCGGCAACCCATTGAGACTGTGCAGCCGTTTGCGTGTCCACAGTCACGGAAGGGCCGTAGAGTTCGAAGTCTGGATCAATGTCTGCACCCAGCTGCGCGTCTAGATCTGCGAAGACGTCCTCATTGCTCGTGACTCGTGACGTGTCGAAAGGTTCCCGGCTGCTCTGTCTGGACAGAGAAGCTATTCCCCTCCCGAGAAGTGGACTCGCAGAAGTTAGACGCAATCCTCTTCTGCTTATAGCAGAAGGTGGTCCCAACTCCATTCCGCCATGGAGACCACTGATGCTTGAGCCCAGTCTCGAGATAAGGCCACTTCCCAGAGGCTGTGCGGAGCTGTGACGAGATCCAGAGATATTCCATGGCATGCTGGACGATTGATCAGGTAAGGATGGAGGGCCCTGGCGACCAACCTCAGCTTCAAAACGGAAGTCATCGCCTGGCAATATCAGCCCGCCGTCATCTGGATATGGGAATCCCATGTCTTCTCCGCGAGCGATTTCACCTTCGGATGTTGTCCTGGCTCTTACTCGCCTGTCGTCCTCTCGGTCATCATCGTCAACGGAACTACTTCGTGATCTTTTCTGTCCGTGTCCCAGTCCCCCACTCAACATGTCCCACAGCGACTGACCACTGAACACGGTGAAAGGGTGTGGGATTCTGTCATCCCCAAAACAAGAGGCAACATTCCCCAATCCTTGCTGTAGGATCCAGAATTTGGCATTCTTCTTGGCCTCAAAGTGGGCTATTTGACTCTGTCTGGTACGAGAAGCAGCTGCCATGTTGGCAAGGTAATTGTGGTTCCACTCGTTGAGATCTCGGTTACTCAATTCTGTCTGTCGGTCTGGTCGGATTGCCTTCACAGTGCGTCCGCGACGCTCGGGTGCCTCTGCTGTCTCTGACCTTTCCTCGAATGTTTGGACGGAGGAGGTTGCTTGTGTCCCTTGGCGGAGTCCTTCGTCTTCAACCTCTGGGGTCAGAGGGATTTGAGGAGCTGGTGGTAGGCGGACTGGTTCCTCGTATCCAATAACCTCCATTTCGTCGAAGTTTGGCAATAGCTCATCATCTCTTGCGCTTGAGGGGTGTACACTACCACTCCGATCGCTAGGCCAGGGGTCGGTTTGCTGTAGTTGCCCAGCATCGTTTGGTCGCTCGAGGCCCAGAAGACTCCCCGAGACGGTCGGCTGAAGAAAGCCATCCTCATCAACGTCAAAGAGTGGTTCGTGCATGATGGCAGGTTCCTCTTCGAAGACCGAATAAGGTTCGGCCCTGCTGCCAGTCTGCATGACAGAGCTTGTCTCTCCATGGATGAACACATCGAAGCCGCCACTGGCTCCAGCAGGCGTATCGAAGGAAGGCATCTCAAGCTCAAATTCGTCTGTCTCATCGTGGAGAGAGTGGCTGGTCTGGCTTGAAGGCAGTGTGAGAAACGACGAGGCGCCGATGGAGGGGCAGGAGTCTTCTGAGGCGAATCCAAATGCAGAGAGATCGAAGTGGATGTCAAGATCTGGATTGAAATATGGGTCTTCTGGGAGGTTAAGTTGCTCCGGCCTTGTAACGAAGATGAGCTGAGGTTTCATAAGGATGAAGGAAGCATTTCTCGACTGACCGCGTCTTCCCAACATCCGGGTCCAGCTCCATCTCTTTGAAGACATGGACCGTGTCCCTCATCTTGTCTCTCAAACTCGTGGCATCCGTCAAGACGTACCCGCATTGTTGCTGGAACACGCGGGAGACGCCAAACAGCAGACTGCCTTGTAACCTCAGCGCCAGTGGCACCTCGGGCTCCGTGATGGTCTTGCATGCCTTTTGAAGGTCGACGTCAAGGATCGCGCGACGAGATACCTTTTTCAGGTTGGACTTGGAGCCAAGTGTTGCCACGAGCCTGATGAAGAAGTGAGCGCGTGTGGCAAATGTCCAGAGGGTGTGTGAGGACTGCCAGAGCGAGAGATCGTCGAGGGAATGGATGAGATGGGAGTATGAAGTTCATACCAGATGGTCGCAACGCCATACTGACGATTCGTCAGGACTGTTCATTCCAGGAGAAAAGGTTGTGGTCAGTGTTTTGTCTCGAGTGATATCTTCCAGCTGCTCGGCTGACCAGAAGGAGGAGGACTCACTCTCGTGGCTGTAGAACATGTCGCCTCAACCAACCCGAATGTCCTGTGACGACTCCGAACAAAGAGGTCGCCTCGAGGACGTGGGCTGCGGCTGCGACTGGTTACAAACCAAAGGGGGATCAGAAGTAAGAGCCGATCAAATGGTCAAGTGCGGCGAGGCATGATCTGGAGAGGATTGCAGATTGGAAGTCGAGTTGGAAAGTGAATGATTTTAGAACAACGCGAATTCAGAACACGCATGCCATTTCTGCCATTTCTGCCAGACCCTGTCTCGTTGCGTATGTTCCTGGCATTATCGCCAATTCCAAAGGATAATGTGCAAAACCGGCTTCCTTTGCAAGCCTGCCATGTTGACAAACCATTTCCCAACTGTTCCCTTTCCGTCTCTCCCACCCCGATACCCCATGAACCTCTCCTTCTCATCGCAATATTATAATGTCCACTTCAGGGAGGCAACTCCAAAGACAGACATTGGCCTAAAACCCCCAGCCGCGAACCTCCTCGTGCTCCTCCTATCGAATTCCCCCACTTGCGTGCTGGTCCACGCATTATACTCGAAGCGCATAGATTGTAACCAGATGCTCGGTTGAAAAGACACAGCGAAAGTCAGAGCATCCAATCCAGACAAACTCGAGTCCCTTTTACCCCATTGCCGATACTGCTCTTGTGTTGTGATTGAACCGACCCGAACGTGAGGGGTGGAATGTTGACCAAAAAAAGAACATAGCTCACAAGATAGAACTTGTATGATTAGGCCGGAACTTGTATTCGAATGCTTTTTGGGGTGTTGTATCTTGCCGTCGGCGCCTTCGTATATTCTATTCTAGGTCCATTTCCCTACTCAATGGGAATACCCTCGTACTCCCCATAACCCAGAGCCAAATTCATGTTTTCTGTGCAGATAGAATGTCAGTATATGCAGAGGGCACCACGGTCCAAACGGGGATCTGAGACTTACGGAGACACTGTGTTGCTGCTCCTTTCAAAAGATTGTCAATTGTTGCGCAAACGACCACTCTCTTTCCACTACTGTGCACAGCAAATCCGCCAACTTCCACGCCATGCTTTTTGGCGATATTCTTCACAAGGGGCGCTTCACCAATAATCTTCAACAGTTTCTCCCCGGCATAGCGGTCTTGATAAAGCGTTCGGATATCGCGGGACTTCATTTCTTGGTTGAGCGGAATGTTAATGGTATGATGGATGCCCTGGAACCAGACAGCAACATGGGGTATAAATGCCACCGATGTACCTAGTTGGGTGGAGATCTCGCGCTCATGGATGTGATCCGTGAGACTGTATGGAATGATGTTGTCTGTGAGATTGTTGACGTCGTTCTTCGGAGACGGTTTGGTGCCTGCACCTGAATACCCTGAGACGCCGAACACTGTTGGTTGACCACCCAAGTATGGCACCAAAGGCGCAATGCCTAACTGTGCAGCTGTAGCATAGCAACCTGGGTTCGAGATCCTTGTAGCCCTTGCGATGGCGGACCGGTCAACTAGTTCCGGTAGACCATAAGTCCAGTTCGGATCGAATCTGTAGTCGGCGCTCAAATCGATAATGACACTGTTTTTGCCAACCTGGTCGATGGCATCGACAAATGGCTTGCAAACGCCGTTTGGCAGGGCCATAACCCAGCAATCCACGTCTTCATTCTCTTCCATTTGTCGAACGTCTTCCACCGTCAGGTTTTCGTAGATGATTTCGCGCCTGTCATATCCCTCAAGCTTCCTGCCAGCAAGCTCCCGTGACGATACATGACGCAGATCCATGTGGGGATGGCGATTAAGGAGGTCGATAAGAGCTTTTCCGGTATAGCCTCGAGCTCCAATAAGGGCTACCCGCGAAGGCTTGCTGTTAGAGCTGTTCTTGGAACCAAGAGGTGGGTTCGGATTGGTTGTGGAGTATGTGCGAATAGAAAGGGCAGGCTTGGTGACATATCTTGCTT
Source organism: Fonsecaea pugnacius (assembly GCA_011800825.1). Taxonomy (NCBI): domain Eukaryota; kingdom Fungi; phylum Ascomycota; class Eurotiomycetes; order Chaetothyriales; family Herpotrichiellaceae; genus Fonsecaea; species Fonsecaea pugnacius. Next base: position 165,794 of record WJFF01000009.1, on the reverse strand, counting down.
GTCGTGCTGAACGTAACGGATTGACCGACGTCGAGAATGTCCGCTTCTGCGTCACCCCTTGAGCAGTAGTGTTGGCCACATTAGACGCCGCTCTGGCTGCACGGTGCAGCTTAGCCTCGAGATTGATATCGCCAAACAACTGACGGCCATGCTTTGTGAATTCGACCATAAGGTCCTTAACCTCATCGCTGGTCTCAAGACCGTACCAAAAGAGGACTTCGCCATCTTTGGAGAGACTACCATCGGCCTTGTCGAAGAACCAGGTTAAATTCTCATCGTCTTCCTTGACAGTCCACATCAGCTTGGGGAAATCCTTCTTGATGGCGGCAAAGATATTGTCTGCTACGTTGGTAAGCCAGCCATTCCTGGTGATGGTCAGGGTGGCCAGCTGAGCCAACGTTGTCTCTCCACTTGGTGGCAGGACAAGGGCAAACGCCTCCATCGGTTCATCGAAGTAAGCCTTGAAGTCGCGTGTGTAGAGGAACTTGATGTAGCGATCCACAATGGCGGGGGCGTCAAGTCCAGCCCGATCACGGATGAGGACTTCCTTCAGTTTGTCGAGGTCTTTGAACTGCTCGATAGAGGTGTTGACATGAACTTTGTTGCCCCGTCGGATCAGAGTACCGGCTCCAGAATCCGTGAACAGTTCCTTTTGCAAATCAGCTGGATGAATGATGGCAACGCTCGAGCTGCGAGGCAGATCCATAAGGAGCTCCCTCATCTCCTTGATCTTCAACCTGGTACCGTGCCGAACCCACCACTGTTGCATGAGGTGATCATATTCTTCATCCAAGTTGATGGCGGAGATCTTCTCCTTCGTGTCGCCATTAAACAACCCTCCCTTCTCAGAGAGGTAGACAATCTTCAAAGGCTGGAGCGCTCGAGCTAGCTCACCGGCCGCAACATCTGCATTCACGTTCAAGACCTGGCCGTCCGATGTCTCTGCCATGGATGTTAAGATGGGCAGGCATCCTGCCTGGATGGCAGCTTCGATTGGTCTCTTATCAACACGTCTGATCTTGCCCACGAGGTTATATTTCTCCTTGTCAAGATAGTCCGCTGTAAAAACTCCAGAGGTGATTGGCCTGGCTCGAACACCTAGACGCTCTAATTCCTCTACCAGCCGCAAATTCTCCTCGAGGAACAGCGCTCGTGCGATGCCCAGTGTCTTGGGATCTGTGACCCGAATTCCGTCCTCAAAATGTGGTTCGACCCCGGAATCCTCCAGAATTTTGTTCAGCTGTGGCCCAGCACCATGAACCACCACTGGATAGAGCCCGACATGGTTGAGGAATGCAAGGGCGGAGGACAGAGTCTGCAGATGCTCGGTCAAGATGGCTCCGCCGACCTTAATGACTGCAAATTGCTGGGACGAAACCGAGCTGAAGTGTGACAAGTACTGTTGAACCTCCCTCTTGGAGCCAATGTTACTGAGCAACTGTACCACCGTTGACCTCGTCGAGGGGTACGATCCCGAAGGGGAGGAATATGTTCGTCGGGAAGATGTCTGCTGTACAGCGAGGGGGGCGTATGAAGGTCTAGCAAGGCGGAGAGCTCGAGAACGAAGAGTCGAGGACGCTGCCCGTCGAGTGACTGCTCGCGCAGTAGCAGCTCCCAATCCCGACATCGTGGCTTTCAGGTCATGCGGCAGCTGATAAGATCTATGGAGTCAATGTCCGGTGTCGGTGACGTGGATAGTCTTTTGTCGCAAGATGACAAGTTGAGTGCGAGGGAGGAAGAGGGGAGATCAAAACACGGGAAAAGGACAGAGAAAACCCAACAGCAGGTCTATTGAGAGCAACGCCAAAGAACCATATGCCCGAGATCAGAGCTGGGGGAAGAAAAAACTTCTGCAGCGTCGTCTTGGGTCAAAATTTTCTTTGCACTCACAACTGCTCGATAGCAAAATATTTTGCGGGGTGATGATTGTTGTGCATGAGGTTTGCCCAGTAGCAGAACCAACCACAACCCCAACTTTGAAGCCCACCAGCTGTGCCAGCCCAGAAGCCATTGCCTGCCGTGCCTGTGCGGCCACCGCTACTCCGAATTAATGGGTGGCGTGCCCCCGGGCCTGCGACCAACTCTACGAGGAACAGCTGCACATGAGGGAAAATTTTTTGGTCTGGAAAATTCTCTTCGCCGCCCTGCTGCATGATGAACGCATTGCACTGGCATTCTAGCCTGAAGAGGCCGATCGTCATTCACAAGCACTCGTTTCTTTATCTAGCGGACCTGGACTGCGCTGGGCGTTGAAATTTTACTCGAGCCTGCCCAAGTCGAGATTCCTTGCTCAAAAGTTGTATCTCACGAAGAACGCAGTGAATAATTTTAGATTGCGCTGGGAGCGTTACAGATGACAGCATCATCCTTGGACGCTTCTGAAGTTGCTTTGCCTATTGTGCGAGTATTGATGAACACCTGATAAGTGAGCCTGCACGAATCTTCCATGGGGATATCAGCAAGATAAAATATTGCAGAGATTCAATCGCAGAACTCATGGCAGAATCCATTTTATTGAACGCCCAATTGACAAGGGGAAAAAAGCCCGGGGTGCATTATTGTAACAAGTGTAGCTCCATCCTATCCTTTCGTCCCGCCATAAGCGCGCTCGCGAGCACTGTTCAGAAAGAGCTCTCATCACGCTTTCGATTTCGCTGTTGTTCTCGCTTTCACATGTTTCCTCCAACGTTGGGAAGACTGTGCTGTCGTAATGTTCCAAGTAAAAAGAAGGCAGGTGCCGTTCAAAAAGGGGCTGTGCGTTTATCGTGTGGCGACCACTGAAGAACCAAGTCAGCACTCGTATCATGCCTGAGAAGTGAAGGGTAGAGGCATACCTGCTGGGACAATAATGACAATGAGCAGCACAATGATGCCGACAATCAAACACATGCGCATCTTCATGTCCTTCCACCACATCTGTTTTCGGACTCGGTTTGCACCTCTGCGGAAACCCTGTGCGGAAACGGCGAGATTATCGGTCTTATCTTGCAACGAGTCTAGTCGCTCGCCTCTTTGTGACACCTTGTTGATGTTCTCACGCATAACACCGACGGTATCATCGATTTGCTGTGAGATGAGCACGTCAGCTTTCAGCCCAACCAGAGGATGATGATGGCGAGTCGAGATTGTATGGGATCTCCTCATTTCAACGAGGAATCTATGGCAGTTGACAGCGTTCGACCCTGTAGGCTTCAGCCAGCGTGCGCTGATGGAGTTCGCAATGTAGAATCCATCTGCGACACTGCAGCCGGTGGGATCGACCGTCACTCAACCCCAATATCTTCTTTGCACATGCCCTTTGCGTCCAGGCCATCATTCACGTACCGCTTGCAAGGCAGCTGTTCTCTGATTGCTGGCCGGCTGTGCGCCGCCTTGTCCGCCAGCAGGTATATAGGGATCATAAGGCGCTTCTGAAGCCATTTTGATAGAGCTGGTGTCGGAGAGGGATGAAGTAGGATTGAGAAAGGGACGAAGTCGGTAATAGGGGGTTTCAGGGGTGCCTAGATGGTGACAACGGTCGACAGATCGGAGTGAGGTGCGTAGAGAATCAAGTGTTTGGATGAGGTTGAGAGTCTTGGGATGCTGATGGGGATGAAAGATAGATTGAGACGGAGGTTGGAAGTGCAAAGCTGACGAGGGCTGGTAAATCTGGCGCTTGGACCTGCGACAAGCGCACCACCGATGCTGGGAAGAGGCCGGGCCCCGACCAAGGGATTCTGGATTTCTGAGACGAGCAGCAGCGCCACCAACTTGTTTCAGTTCAGAGCGCAAGCACGTGATGGGCGAACGGCGCACAGTTACAAGTAGTCACCAGTCACTCAATACCAGGAGAATTAAATATCGAGATACAAGGACTCGCTACCTAGTACCTACAAGTACTCAAGTCACGTACAAGTACTAAATATTCCCAAGGACACGACACGGCTTCGGAGGATGTGGCAAGTTTAGTACTTACCACCCACCACCACCTTCAGATTCCGGCTGACAGTAAAAGAGGCTGTGCTCTAGGCGACCTTACCTCAGAACCACTTGTTCATTACTAGTATTAGTATTCGCCGACTTGTACATAGTTAGACCGCAGGCTGCACGATTTGCGCACTGATCGCTGCCTCGGTTTGCCGAACAATCGTGCATTAATGGCGCACTCACCCCATGTTGACTTGCATCTCCTTGTATCATGGCACGCATGGTTCTCTGGTTTGAACCGATTGCACTTAACGACACCCTAAATGGCGCAAACAACGTTGTTCGTGCCCAGCTTTCAGTGTAGCCTAGACGCATCGACTCCCGTGTTCTCGTACGAGGACAACATGGATCTACGGCCTTGAATCCTGCTTGTCAGTGATGGGGGATGCGGCCCCTGCAAACCCCTAAATCGAAAAGTGGTGGTTGAGCTCGTGCGCCAATCAGAGCCCGCCAAGTACATGGAAATGGTGATGCATCATGAACCTCGACCGCGAAACTCGCACCTTCAACCTCATCTATTTCAGGTGCAGACCGTGGTTTCGTTGATTTTGTGTCTGCTTCCCCTCTCGTTCCAACCACCGTCCCATGAATTCTCGGCGAATGCGTTGTAATTGAGCCAGGACCGAGGCGTCCACAGTTGCCTCCGAAAGGCCCGTTGAACGACGCCCAAAAAAGTTCAACCCACGATGGCTTCGCGAGGATGGATGTATACTAAAATGGCCGGAGTGTGAGTTCACCTTTCTCCTACGACTGATTTTATACTGACATCTCTGCGCTACCCCAGCCTTGTGCTCTGCTGCGTTGGAGGTCCAGCATTAATGTACTAGTAAGATTTGTCCTTACACGCCGCCTTCCTCGTTGTCTTTTCAGCTAGTACCTCGCTCAGACGGTGCCTTTGCTTGAGCTGCCACGGTATCTGACGTACCTCGCCTCAGCGTAACACCTGCGGAGGGCGAAGTCTTCAAGCGCTTCAACCCCGATCTACAGAAGCGCAATCTCGAACTGCGAGAACAACGCCTCAAAAACAACGAGGAATTCGTCTCCAAATTAATCGAATATTCCAAATCAGATAAACCGGTATGGATTGTCGCCGCGGAAGCCGAGAAGAAGGAAAAGGCCGAAAGGATGAGAAAAGAAGCAGAGGAGGGAACGGATAGAGAGCGTATTCGGGAGCAGATGAGACGAGCACAAGCGGAAGGGAAGTAAAATTCTGTCCATTGCATCTGGGAGGCGATCTTGGACCAAGCCATCTGTACAAAATTCTGCAAACAATACGTTGAAAGTACCCCCAGTTACCCGCGCTCGCATGAGATTTGCGCAGATTTGGATGGATCGATGCTGGTCCCCGAACGCCCAATGCCGAATGCTGGAGCACCAACTCCTCCCTGGGCTTCAGCGAATTCTTCCTCATGAGAGGGAATACCAGCTTCCCTAAGACGCCTCTTCAACTCATTGTTACAAACGCTCTCCAGTATGCCCAAGCATCTAACCATCCTTGCTAGACACAAACAAATCCACAGCCGCCAATCGCAGGCAGCACAACGCCGTGGTGATGCAATGCGCCAAATCATAGCGTATGTCCTCCGTTGTCTAGCTTTCGCAAGCAATGCTGGTCGTGTCGAACAGAACAATCTCAGCTCTAAAGCACAATCCACCAGGCGCCTCCCACAATGAAAAAAATCAACATAACAGTCAAGATCGCGGCGCCAGCCTTATCCGCTGTGGTAACTTTCTCTTGGTTCAGATCCTCTGGGCCAATGGGGCTTGTTGTGCCAGCATTAGGATCTCCCTTACTGGTTCCACCGGAGTTTTGAGTGACGGGACCAGCAACCTGGGTGATCAGATTGGATTGGATGACTTCCAGGGCCGACATCTGTTCACCGACCCCAGTACTGCCATCGAATTGGCCGACCCACCATTTCATTCCACATGAAGTGCCATTGATGCCTCCTGTGCAGGTTGAAGCTGCGGCTGCGGCTGTTGTTTCCAAAATCGGTTTCAAGAGAGGATACGTGAAGGGCGCTCTGACCATCGTCGCTGCCATCCACCGAGCTAGATAAGCCTTGAACGAGCGCTGATCGATATTGCAGGTATCGGACCCATCGGGATTGACACCTTCACAGGCAACTTCCTTCAAAATATTGTCATGCAGAAAGACGTTTAGCCTTCCGATGATTCCATTTATCCTTTCCTCCCAAACCGGACTGCCTCCTGTCTGTGTTGAAAAAGGTCAGTAAGACAGACTGGATAATGACCGTGGAAGGTCGACTTACGAAGTTGTACATGTTGGCTGCCCCAACCAGAAATGTGCCGGCGTTGTATGTCCACTGGATATGATCGAGTTGGGTGCAGTTGAGAGTGTCATCGCTCCCATCGAAAAAGTTGTACTCCTCGTCTCGCAACCCAACTGCTGAAACCCAGTTCCACATGCGATCCGCCAAATCGGCATACGTCTGGTTTCCGGTGTAGACCGCCAGGCGAGCACCCATGTTGAAAAAGCATCCGTTGGAGATGGTGTTTTTATAATTGTACCCGCCATTGAACGAAAAAATCTGCCACTTCAACCCACCTCCACACGAGCTCGTGTCCCAACGCGCTGCCTGCGTGTTGAAGACAGCCTGAGCAAGAGCCAGCCATTGTGGCTGGTCTGCTGGAGGATTGGGAAAGACGTTCTCTGCCGCAGAGAGAGCAGCCATTCCCCAAAAAGCTTGGTCGTCGTTCCCTTCAGTCTTGGTCTGGTTGGGTGGCATGAAATCTTGGTCAGGACCAACTTGATGGAGCATGGCTTGGGTGGTGATCTCATTGAACGAGTCGTCTCCGGTGAAGTACCAGTAGTCAATGAGTGCTCCAAACATTGCACCGGCTTCCCACCAGTAGTATGGAGCAGGAAGATTTCCAGGGACATCTCCAGGTCGGTATCCAGTGTAATACGACACCATCTCATTCGCAACAATTTTCGCGGCGGCTTTGACTGAGTCGGTACTGGAGAGGTCAAGCTCTATCGCGAGGGCACTTTGCGTCACTAGTATCGTTGATAACGCCACATGCAGGTATTGTCTTCTTCGAAAGGGCTTCATTGTGATGTGAGAGATGCTGTGAGTTGCAAGGAGACTTGCGCAGGCGGTGAAATTGAGGGAGGAACAGCTCTCTTGCGTCTATCACCAAAGAATCACCAGGCAAGCTATTTGTTCTTCTATACGAGAAGTGATTGATGCCGCTCTGTTGGATTGGTTCGGTTGACGTGGGGGCGATCTTGATCCTTGCCGCAGATCCCAGATCCGCAGATGACGAGGCGGGCTGCCGTTAAAAGGTGGAGCAGAATAGCGAGTGACAGGTTGGTTTGGTGAACGAGGGAGAGTAGGAGAGCGAGTCTATTGTACAGAACAATTTTGGTCAGTTGTCAGGTACCGGAGAAAGAACTTGCAGGACAGAGGAGATGCACGAAGGATAACATAGTCACCAGGGTGGAGTGGATTTTCTTTGATTCCTGTGTCCGGTTGTTCCTTGTCTTGTCTTGCATCTCGGGAATGCACGTTGCGCGACTTGCGACGCCCAAGGACAGCCTCCCCCCCAACGCCGCGACCATAGCCGGGACGTGGCGGAAGCTTGGGGTGGTCTCCAGGCTCCCAGGTGAGTTCATCGGTACCTTAGGTATGCAACTTGGCGGCTATGACGCCTGGGCTGGAGGGACTTGGCGGGGCCCCCTTGACAGGAATGCCTCAACCCAGCACTCTGGAATGCAGCTAGATGCGCACCTGGTGCGTCTGCCTTTACCCAAAGTGCGCAAACCACCAACCCCCAGCCTCTTCCATTGTTCACATTGTCCGTCTATCACACCATGAATAACTCACTCACTGCCGCTACCTCGCACTCAGTCGCTCCATACAGCATATGCTACAGCTGAAGCCTGCCTTTTCCAACTATCTCTCGCTCCACCACTCCCTCGTCATCCCGCCTCTACTGCCCAGCCGCCGAGCATCGTGCCCAGATGGCAATTATGGCTCCTTACCTCCTGGTACACGTCACCACTGTTGCTCACAAGGCCTCTTCTGGGCTATCGGCCTTGGTTGACTCCGCGAGATCCTCTGAAATCCCACTTCTTTGACGAAGCCTACGTCCCCTCGTGCCTCTTGTTTCTATCCCCTTTCCCATGTTCCATACACTCCGAAACAGCCATAGGGATTCATCATGTTTACCCCTTGATTAGAGTCTTGGATGCCCAGCTCGCAGACCTTTTTAGGCCATGTCTCAATCTCCATGTAGGGGATGTGTCACGAGCGCCAATACACCCAAGAGATTCAAGACCGCAGAGCCCTGAGGAGGCGAAGCCACCAGACATGCCCCCGGCTGCTCTCCGTCTCGCAGCCAGCGCCGAATGCGAATCGGACTGCTGTACCTTACATGAAGACACCAGTAGCCTCCGGACCTAGACTTGCTGTCAAGTCTGTCCGGATTCTTACCTCCAAGGAAGGAGGCACTTGTGTGTTCGTTGCCAGGCTGAACTTGAAGCTGGGGGTGGATCTCCTTTCTCTGCACAGCCTTCCTTGGTGCCAAGGTCTCAACCCCGACCTCTTGATTTGATATCGTGATGTTGGCTGGATTGTCTCTGTCTCCTTGGCCACATCTGAGAGCAGGTTGACCTACACGCTGGACTCAGGGGCTTACATGACGTTGTGATCCCGTCTTGTCTCTGTGGAACAGCTCGGCACAGGATTGCAGAGCGGAGATATGACAAGAGGACGCTGACGTGCAATATCACAACAGAAGCGTCTCTGCAATCTCAAACAATCCAAAGACAAGACCGGGGGAACGAAGTCCAATTTGGAAGAGGTATACGAATCGGTTCTTGACCTTGTAATTGCGTCCCGACTGGGTGGATCAGAGCAACAATCCCATATTTCGAACTGACCTAGCTCGTGAACATTCTGGTAAAGATTGCGTGGCCACGGCGCAGAGGAATCAGGACTGGTATTGATGTGCAGGAGAAGGGGCTAAAACAGGTATATCTGCTTTGCCCCAACCATCAATGCCAACGAAACTACTCTGGGACGCGCTTTGCAGCGGTTAGAAACCGATCTCCCAACTCGAGCGACATGGCTGACCGTCGGAGCGTCATGTCGGTGTGTGAGGGACAAGAAAGGACCTGGTTTCCGGGGAGGTTTCACGTCTCTTATACAAGCCCAGTAACCAGAGTCGGTGGACGGGGAGTCAGGCATTCGGGAACACGAAATCATCTCCATTGAGACCTTATCGCAGTCCTTCGCTTCAGGCTTTAAGGCTGAGCGCTCTCAGCCAGGGGCATTCAAGGGCCAGAAAGGGGATCTGAAATCGTAACCATCATGTCAATATCATATCCCATCAATGCAGCTACCCATTGAACTTTGGAAGAGATCGAGAAGGCAAACCACTTGCGTCCATGGATCAACAATAGCAACGTCCACCATTGCAGCAACCCTTTCTCCATTGAGCTTCATTAACAGCACTTGGGACAAACCGTAGTCGTCAGCCACTTCCAATTGTGATTCGAGGATTTCCCTGTACAGTTCCCGTGCTCCGATAACCGCTTGCACTCGACTTTGCTCAACTTCCCGGCGGCAGCTCCTGGTTGTTGTCTCCTCCACGACTGGCGTTGACATCAGCCACCGACCACCATGCCATTTTTCTCACTTTTGCTCGGCCTTTAACAGCTTTAAGATCTCGCTGTCCTTATCCCCGATGACGGCCTTCCCGGAACTCCAATCCACAACGACAGGGCGCGTGAACAAGCTCCCGTCCTGCTTGACTTTCCTCAGGGCATCACTCTCGCTGGCGGCGCCCTTGACCAGGTCCGCGGCGCGACCTGAGCCCACGTACTCGAAGATGCTCTTCAGCTGGTCCGGCGTGGGCGGCTGCTCAGTGATTTCCAGCTCGAACGGGTCTCGGGTCACCGTTTGGTTCTGGTGCGAGTGGTCCGAGGCCTGGTCTTCGGTCGCGGTCTGGGCGGCTTGCGCGGAGGCCTGTTTCAGGAGTGTCTGCGCCCGCACGCTCGCTGGGAGGGATGGCTTGTGGAACAGGGTAATCACATCGAGGGTTTTGGCCTGTTGGTTCGACATGAGAGAAATGGTCAGGTTAGCTCGAGTCTTTCTATTTTACCTCTCTTTCCTTGATACGTCGACAATCTAAGAGTATTCGGGGAAGTTGCTTTTGATCAGAAGGGAGGGGGAAGGTCTGGAGCCGGGTGGACTGGGTGTACATAGGTGCAGTAGTGATTATCACCAGAGTCTGAACTTACCAGGCGAAACATGTTGGATACAAAGGCTTTCATGGGCTTGGGCTGCCACATGCGATATAGTGCGAGCTGGTTTTGGAGCTCAGGAATGAGCGGGGAGAAAGCTAGGTGGGTATGAAGTGCTCGTTGAAGGGAAGTGAAGAAGAAGGACGAAACCCTTGTTTTGAGGAGCGGTTCGAAGCTTGCTTGCTTGCTCACTCTCTACTCGGCTGCAGTAGGTGGACACTGGAATAACGATCAACAGGATTCGGAAGCTTGCGGTGCTCAGGTTCGCGCGAGACAAAGAAATGGGACTGCGAGGAGTAGAAGTGCTACGTCATTACCTCGTGCGGAACACGTGATGGGCTGTCGACTGGAACGGGCACTGACGACAGACACTACGAGTACTTGTAAATGATCCTCCTGAGCTTTCTCCAAGCCTGAACTCAGCCTTTCCTTTCTCGGTTTCATTTAACCTCCCTTTTCCTGCTAGGAGCTCCCTTTTACGTGCTATGGATCACGATCCTGGTGCAGTGTTTCTTGAAGCGAAGCACCTTTGACAAGTCTGTCCTGCGGTCATCATCCAGTGCAACACAGAATACCTGGTACACTTGATGCGATGCAGAGCCGCACACGTTGTTTCTGGCGACCTCCAGAAGTCAAGAGTCTGTCTTACGGATCAGGATCAGGAACAGACATTCAGGAATCACGTCCATAGCGTTATGCGGCTGCGGAGAAGGACAGCTTCACATGGGATTCGTGGGTTTGATGCTCGCGGTCGGCAAATCCAAGGAAGGACGAAAGATGCAATACATGGGCGTCAGAGGACTCGAGGACGTAGTCAAGGCAAAGCTCACATACTCCGGCACTGATGTTATTGCTGGCGACTTGATTAGAGCTACTCACGTGCCACTCTGTCGAAGTCCTTAGTGTCAAGCTCTGTACCTCGTAGTGCGTGGCGGCCCAGGGCGAGGTCGAGAAAAATTGATGCCGAGCCTCACGGCAATGCCCACCTGCCCCGCCGCTTTTAAACCCACCTGCATGACTGCGGAGGCCTTGGTTATTACTCGCATTTTTAACATCTTTTATTTCATTTGATTACTTCTTTTGGATTTTTATCTACAACACTGGTCATCGCCAGCGTGCTGCGCTCTGCGCTAGGCGTACCATGTTTTATAGAGCGGTAGGTGATATCTTTTAGTTACGAAAGGTTTTGCATCTGGCAGACACTGATCTCCCTCGTACAGGTCGTCGTTGCCGACCCTTTGGCTCGATCGCTCATTCGTGCGAGCCCTCGTCGAAGCCCTAAGCGTCCCCAATACAACCAGCCCGCGTGTCGCTATTCCTCAACAACTGCTTCCGTCTTACATACGAATTTCCAAGAGCCACCGCTACCTAACATCGCGCCCGAGAAGAATGTGACGACGCCACAAACGCTGACGGAGAAGATCCTTCAACGCTATTCGGTCGATCTTCCAAAGGGCAAGGTTGTTCGGAGCGGCGACTACGTTCAGATTCGACCTCACAGATGCCTCACACACGATAATACCTGGCCTGTGGCCATGAGATTCATGTCCACGGGTGCTACCAAGATCAAGGATCCTTCTCAGCTTGTCTTTGCGCTTGATCACGATGTACAGAACACGAGCCCCAGTAACTTGAAGAAGTACAAGCAGATACAGGAGTTTGGCAAAAAGCATGGCGTCAACTTTTTCGGTGCAGGCCATGGGATCGGCCACCAGATTATGGCAAGCTTCTCTGCGTCGACTCATCCCTTTAGTTTACTAACGGACGTGTAGGTTGAAGAGCTTTTCGTTTGGCCAGGAACCCTATGCGTAGGATCTGACAGCCACAGCAACATGTACGGAGCTCTGGCGAGCTTAGGAGTCGCCTTGGTCAGGACCGACGCCGCCGGAATATTCGCTACTGGGAAGAGTTGGTTCCAGTGTCCGCCGGTCGTGCAGGTGAATCTTCTAGGCACACTACCCCCAGGTGTTCGCGGAAAGGATGTTATTATTGCGCTTTGTGGGCTCTTCCCACTGGATGTGCTGAACCACAGCGTTGAATTTGTGGGATCAGAGGAAACCATGGCTAGTATTCCCATGGACGACCGTCTGACAATCAGTAATATGTCGACCGAGTGGTCTGCAACATCCGCAATGGTATGGCACCTGTTTCAGTTACAGCCTGCATTCCTGAGCCCGTCTAATTCGTGTTCGTATAGTTTCCGATGGATACGACACTGGAACGTTGGCTCCGATACAAGGCTACAGAGGCAGCAATGCTACCGGATCGAACGACTCGACAACGAATTACACACGAAATGGTCGACGAACTCTTTGCCAACCCTCTTCGATCTGATCCCGGAGCGCACTATGCAAAGAAACTCTACCTTGACCTCTCCACTCTGTCACCTTACATCTCGGGACCTAACTCGGTCAAAATCTCGACACCCTTGCATGACCTCGCTAAACAAAACATCAAGGTAGACAAGGGATACATCGTAAGCTGCACTAACTCGCGAAGCTCGGATCTGAAAGCCGCAGCCAAGGTATTTCAAGCTGCCGCCGAGTCAAATGGTGGCAAGATCCCCAAAATCGCAGATGGCGTTAAGCTATACATCGCAGCAGCTTCAGCCAGAGAGCAGGCCATTGCTGAGGATGAAGGCAGCTGGCAGACCTTGGTTGAGGCTGGAGCCATCGTGCTCCCACCTTCATGTGGCCCCTGTATCGGACTGGTAAGTAGTCATTGCTCTCTTTGTGGAATTTCGTGTGAATCTTATGCTAAATTCCAATGATACACAGGGCACAGGTCTGTTAGAAGATGGCGAGGTGGGAGTCTCCGCATCCAATCGCAATTTTAAGGGCCGTTTGGGATCAAGACGTGAGTTCTCCTTCTACTATTTCAATCGTGTTTGTGGCATATCAGAGGACTGACAGCGAGAAGTGGCTCATGCGTACCTGAGCAGCCCCGAAGTCGTGGCCGCGAGCGTCCTGAACGGCGTTCTTTCAGGTCCAGGCGTTTATAAGGTGCCAGAGAACTATACTGGCGTACAGCACGGTTACGGCACCGGAAAACCTGCAACAATCGAAAACGAGCTCGGCAATGCCCTTGAACAGCTCGAGTCTCTAATCGACAGGGTTCAGACGACTGCTCAAGTCAGCGACGACGATACCCAAGCAGTCACGAAGATCCTCCCAGGCTTCCCAGCCAGGATAAGCGGTGAAATCATCTTCGCCGATGCTGACAATCTGGACACCGACAACATATATGCTGGCAAATATACCTATCAAGACGATATGACGACGGAAGATATGGCAAAAGTCTGCATGGAGAATTATGACCCGGAGTTCAGGTCGATCGTAAAGCCCAACGATATCCTCGTCTCAGGATTCAATTTTGGGACTGGCTCGTCGAGAGAGCAAGCCGCAACAGCTCTTCTGGCCAGGAACATCCCACTGGTTGTGGCTGGGAGCTTCTCTAACATTTTTGTCCGGAACGGCATTAATAATGCACTGCCCTGTCTAGAACTACCACGTTTGGTGGAGCGTCTCCGTACTGTCTTCTCAGAAAAGGTGCCTACCCGACGTACAGGCTGGACCCTAACATGGGATATTTCCCGGAGCATGATTGAGGTACAGGAAGGAGAGAATGGGGAGCGCTGGGAGCAGAAGGTTGGAGAGTTTCCCGAGAATCTGCAGGAGATTGTGGCAAAGGGTGGGTTGGTAGGATGGATCAAGCATGAGCTTGCGAAGGCTTCCTGATAGACGGTACTGTGGAGAGACCATGAGGTCGGATTGGACTGGTTGTTCAATCTCAATGGATAGATGCGAAATGCGCATGTGACCTTTTGTATATGACAGGGAGCCAAGTGATAAAAGCATTTATTGACAAAAGAGACTATGAGTAGCCGCTACTTGTAGCTGGTGCTGGTCTCCTTACGAAGGCATAAGGCTGAGGGCGCAGCGCAGTTACCGAGTCGCATGACTTGGGATCGATTTTGACGCCATTTAAAAGTCAGGTGATCAGGACTCTTGCAACCAATCATAACCTTGTATTACGAACCAGTCATTGCGCAAAGTGCACAGCGCATCGACTTCTGTCGCCCACGTGAGCCGGGGTGTGCTGGGGCAGTGAGCACAGGGCGGCGTCAACTCGTGTCCCAGAAACAGCATGTGAGCTACTTATTATTAGGTCGTCAATTACCTCCTCCTCCTCCTCTTGGCAGCCTTACCGATGTCTCCAGTTCTCCAGTTCTCCAGTTCTCGCCTCATCCAGCTTTCACATACGACAAAACGGTAAATCATTCCCTTGGGGAGTGAATACTGACTCTGATCCCGACGAGGTGGTTTGCCCAGATCGCAAATCGCAACCCACGTGGTCCCAAAAGAAAATATCACGGTAGCGTGCATTGGGAGGGCCATCCGTCATCAAATAAGCGAGGGCAACCTAACGCCATTATTGTTTTCTTTTCTTTCTATCTTGCTAGCCTGAAGACAGGGTCTTCTATATTGCACACGCCTGTTAATTCCACCACTATTGAGAGATTTGTCTGTTGTGCCGTCAGATTGGTCCTGACATGCTCGGGGAGAGAGGCTCCCAACAACAACAACAACCCTGCCTCCATCTATCTACAAACCTGAGGTCATCCACCAGACACACCCCAAATCATGAGTGGCACAAGCGGCGACCAGTCTCGAAAGCGACTGGGTTTACTTGACCTCCCCACCGAGGTCCGACACCAAATCTATGCGCATCTCTTCTGTCACAAGCCCAACCCCATCACATTGGGCTTCCACGACTTCTACACAAAGTGGGCGACATGGCCACTCTCGGACGAGGCGAGGGAGACGCCGCCCGAGCCGACCTTCCACACGGCGCTCTTTCGGGTAAACAAGGCCATCTCGCGCGATGCGCTGCAGTTCGCGTACGGCGCCAACTCGTTCCGCTTCGACAAGGACATACAGACGTTTTGTCACCTCGGCGCCATCGCCCTCGCGTCAATCAAGACGCTGCGTGTCTACCGCAACGCCTGGCTGAACAGCTCGTACGCCACGTCGTTCTGGAGGACCTTGGACCGACACTGTCCGGGCCTCGAGCTCATCGTCATCGAAGCCGCGTCCCACATCTTGCTGGCCGCTATCCCTTACCTCAAGGACTTCATGGCTTCCATCCCCCACGGCCAGGCCAAACCCCGCCTGGTCCTCGACCTCAACGTCTGGGATCGGCACTTCTCCTTCGACTTCCCCGACGGGGATTACCAGACCGCCTTGCAGGACCTGCGAAGAAACATGGTCGAGAGTGACTGGAAGGAGTCGTTGGATGCTTACATCTACGTGATGCGCATGCCGCGTCACGTCAAGGAAATCCGCTTCGCCCTGGACCTCGGGCCCGGCGCCTTTCGAGCTCTGGACGAGGTCTTGAACCAGTGCCCCGACCTCTGCTTCGTCCAGGCCGACCAAGCCACGTCCAACGCCGCCGGTCACGTTGCTGGTCGGGGAATCCACCGCTGCTTGATCTGGAAAGAAACCGGTGAATGATCCAGGAGGCAGACGGCACGCGGCAGGCAGCACACGCGGCGTCCTTGTTTTCCGTCGTTGAAAACAATCTCTCAAAACTTGGATATTTTGTGGGTTCGACATGCAACAGCGGGAAGAGAGCCATGCAGCATCTCAATAATAATATCTCATCGTGGAGACCCTGCACCTGCAACAGGGGAAACGTGTCTGAGATTCATGCCAGCTGCACATGCCACGGAGCAAGACTCAGCATCCACAACTAGCTGACGACGTGTTGGATAAAGCAAGGGCTCCAGATCCAGCACGGCACACGGCTTGCGAGAGTGGTGAGCAAGACCCTCGTCTTAAAACGGTCATGGACGTGTGAGTGGCTTTCGACGGGAAGCGCTCCCGGGAGACAATATGCTTTGGAAGGGAAAGCGACTAATGTACTCCATCCAGTGCAGAACGGGTGCGTTATAAACCGTCTGAAGATTCAATGTTGGTGGTGTGCACCTTACACTTTCTGCCAACGGGGCCCCTCTCTCAAAGAAAAGCGCCTCATCAGTATTAAGGGTGGCCGTTGTTCCGTTCAGAAACTTCCGCGAGCACCCAAGGCCTTGCAATATCGCCACCTCAATCGCCAAGGCGGGAAGGAAAGAGATTGACGGGCACTCAAACGAGCGAAGTTGTGGATATTATGCGTCTCTCCCAGACCCCTTCAGCGGCACAAGGCCAGACGACAGTTAGTGCTGTAAGGCTGAGATGCGGCCCAAAGGCTGAAGCCAATTCTCGTCGAGGCTGTGGCGCTCCGGATGCTAGGAAATCCTCGCCTCCTCGTCCAGTAACTTTTCTTGCGGGTAAACTGGTTCGGGGAAAAGGCTCCAAGTCCAAAAAAAATAGGGGGCGCCATTATTTCGGAAGCCCACCATATCGTCAAAAACCCTTGAAAGTTAAGGCTAGTCTCAGAAGCTGCCGAGGACTCCAGGGGCATAAGGTTTGTGGCAGAGACGAGACGCGACGATCGCGACTTTATATCCGATGTCTCGACCTCATGCCTTGAAGAAGAGGTATCAGGCTGTCCTAGCCACAGATTTCAGTAAACACTGAGCGTCCCTTCTGGGTGGGCGGTGAAATGGAGCCAATCGACAACGAGTACTTGTATATCTTCTCAATGGGGAATGGAACTATCGGCTCCAACCCATAGAGGTCTGGGGTCTGAAAACCCGCGAATTGCACCATGAGAGGCCAAGCCAGAGTTCGGAAAAGGGACCGCACAAACAAAGCCCCAGCACGTCAGTGCCAGGAGCCGGACACTTTGACAAAGCCATGCCCAATACTGGCAGCTTTTGCCGTGGAACCGATCCACTTTCCCCCAGTCCGCGAGAGAGTTGCTGTTCGTGATGCCGCCTGCAGATTCCCGAAACATGTACTCGTAGTTGATGCCATTGTCTCTTGAGTTCTGGCAGAGGGACGCCGAAATTGCAAGACTCCAGTGATAGTCGCCTCAGCCCTGGACGCTGGGGGGCGTGTCGAAGCGAAAGGGCCTGACAGATGCTTAGACTCCACTCCTAGTTCGGACGTACAGAGATCTATTGATTTTCAAGGTCCAGATAAACACGTAAAATCAAGAATCGGCAAACCTCACGCGAAGCGGTCAGCAAACCGTCAAGTCCGTGACTCCATATGCTCGTTCAGCTATGTATCGACAGGGGGCAAAGGACAGTGCTCGTATTCATGTAGGTCGGAGGATACAATTTCCGACATGGTGCCTGATGCGAGGTCTAGATTTTTGGGTCAGGTTGGGTAGGAGGCTGAAAATCTGCGACACCTGATGGGTCTGAGGTCTATCTAACTTCGAAACGTCAGTAAGGCTGTATAGAGACGGAAAATTATATACCATGTATGTCAGGGAGTTCCCTTCGGGAGACTCTGGGAGGGCAAACCAATAGCGCACTTTCAGCCCAACGAGCCTGTTGGAGCGGAGCAGCCCCAGAAACCCCGGCAAGCGGGTGTCAGCAAAGAGGTCGAGGACGCGATCTGCAGGGGCACCCTTTGAAAGTATTGCAAGCAGTATAGCGGCTCGCGTAGGAAGCGCCACCATTGGTTATCCCCTAGAGTTGCTGCTCACCAAGTGCCCACATGTCCCCATCTGAAAACCCCGGGCACGTTAGTTTGCCTCGTGACAAGCCAAGCTGTCCGAAATTGCTCCTGGACTTTAGGGGATCAGGTTTGACGTAAAGCGCTTACTTGAACTCTGGCTTGAGAGCGAATCGCATGGAGAGCTCGGCCACGCGACTGACCAAGTTGAAGCCCGAGTATCGTATTGTCTATCTTCGATCAGCGAAAATGTGAAATGAGTGTGATAGTCGACGATAGCAGTGATCAACAGGGGCCGATCTTTACGGACCAGCCACGGAAAAGTGGGTGATGATCTTGCAGTCCAAGTTTGGCTGTGCAAAACGGCAGGGCGTACTCTGGTCGCGGGCGGTACCAAAGTTCCATCTGAAGGTTTAAAGAGCCCGGTTTGTATCATTCGCATAAAATGTGTCAAAAGCATGGCAGCCCCAAGCCGCTGGACAGATCGATCTGTGAAGAAGCAAAAGCGCAGGTTGGCGCCATCTAGTTCATGGTGGCTGTTTCTGCAGCACAATTCTGGCTGGCTGAACTTCCAGGAAAGAGCAGAATGGACTTTAATGCGAGTGGAGCGAAACTGGATTGGATCCGGGATCCATGTGAAGGACAAGCACAGACCCTGCAAGCGTGCTCAGCGGTCCGCTTGACAGTGAACGACCGCTTTTAGGGGAATCGCAAAAATGAGGTGGCAGCCACATGGCACTGGAAATTGCTTGATCCGCTGCCAGACTTCAGGTCGCTTGACAGTGAACCGCCGAATAGGAGACAGCACCAATGCATGCGCCGAGGACTAGCCCAGAGCTAAAGATCGTGTTACTGTTCGATAGTCGGCCAAGAACAATTGTGGTGGTGGGGTTAAGCGGTCACTGATGAAGGAAGCTTTAACCCCAAACGTCTCTTGCGCATACTCCGTATACAAGTCCTGCCTGCGGATTTTGCCTCAGGCTACGCACTCGTGCTCCGTAGAGCTAGAGACAGTTTGCGACTCATCTGCGGAACAACCCCCAGGAAGGACTGCGCCGCATATCACACCCATATTCAGACAGTGATTGTGTAGCGTGAGCTGATTCGATGTGGCCCCAGCAAGGTCATGTCTGGCACAAGCTGTAGTGGTGGGGTTGCAGTAGCCAGTCGCACTCTCGGATGAGAACAAGGGAAGTGACAGAAAGGCCATTCTTTGAAGTAATCCATATCGGTCGGAAAAGATCCGGGCATGCTGTTGGTTGAATCGAGAGTCTCGGCAGCTGTGGCTCCTGGTAACAAGGGAACACCCCTGAAACGTCCCCTTCTATCAACGGCAACGCCGTGAAGGTTGGTGAAGTGACGTCCTTCGCGGCGAGCAAACAGTGCCAAAGGTTTATTCCTTTTTCCTGTCTTGTACGTCCCTAAGCCAGACTGGGTTAAGGTCGAGGATAGGTTGGGGATTGGAGATCGGTAAACAGGATAGCTCTGGTATCTCGCCTACTGTGTGCTCCGTACGAGTAGATAGTGCCGTGCCTGGCGAAGAGAGGAAAGGTGGAACATGGAGCATCCACTAGAAACAAGTGCGAGTCGATGGCCTGCCGCTGGCAAAAGAACCGTAGGTACGGGGTACTACTGGGTAGGAAGGTTACCTGCGATGGGGGCCTGTCCAGCTAAGACGCAGTTAGCATTGTCAAGATAAAGACCCAAACACACAGACCATCGCAGGCCAAACGACCAGGGGGTAGGGATGACACGTCGGGAAAGGATTTTCCTTGAAACAGTGATAAAAATAATGATGAAGGGGAAAAGAACCAAATTTGACACAGGGTGGACACTGGACAGCTTCAGATGGTCGCCGAACACGAGTCAATAATACCGTCGTCCATACAAGGGGGAGGATACGGGGTGAAAGGTTCAGGGACTTTCAAAGATACCATGGGGAACAAGACGAGTCGATACGCAACACGAGGGATGGTTAGTCGAGAGAGTGAGTGTGTTAGCGAACAATGATGACTCGGTAGGTACCTATTCGGAGGCGCCGACTTACAAACTTCGTACACTTTGCGCACCTGGGACTGCTGGACACTGGGAATAACGATCATGTGCTCCGGGTGACACAATAGTAGTAGGCACACTAGGCAGATACTAGGTGAGCATCTCAACTAACTCTAGGTGCTTGATAGGCTCCCTGCTCCCTACCTATTGTAGATACATGTAGGTACTCCGGACTTGTAGGCCCGTCATGAGGAAAAAGTCCAGGTAAGCCCTACAGGTAGAAGAAAAGGAGGGGGGTGACTGTACGGTACCTACTAGGTACCTAGTAACCAGGTATTATTCTTCCCTGAAGGACAAGCCGAGCCGGGAAGCATCGTCACCCGTCTAGAGCTAATTAGGCATGCGTCTCAGTAAATGAAGAGCTGCAGCCCGTTTCTCAATACCTAGATACCCAAAGTCCCTCAGGCCACTGAGGCATCCCCCCTCCTCTCCGTCCCCAGAGCAAGCGCCCTGCACAATGCACTCTGCATTCTGCACACCAAAAAACCCACCCCTCCTCTTCCCGTCTACTGGTACCTGTCAGGAAATTCTCCACTAGCACCGTGGTCGAAGATTTATCACAACTCCCAATCCACCCCAATGCCCCCTCAGGCTAAGCCAGTTCCAGCATAGCAATTCTTCAGGATCCAATTTCTCGCGATCCCGTTTGGGAATCAAACTCTGGCCGCAGCACTCGGTCCAGACTGTTGTGTGCTTTTTTTCTCCTTCTCGTCAACCATCACCCACCATCACCACCAGAAACTGAGACCTCCAGCCGACGGGGACCCATGTCAAGCCCATCCCTACTCGTCCTCCTAAAACACGTTCCTCCGTTCAGACCGCAGTTCACCATCTCCCTCGCTTTCTTCACCCCTGCCTCCCTGTCTCAACTCTTAGCCTCTTCCGTCTCCCGCCCACCATCATCCCTGACCAAAACTCTCTTCTCCTCTGCCTGCATGACCACTACAAGTACTGAAGAGATGGCTAGCTCCACCCCTTCGTTCACGCCAGTGCGTCCTGGCAATCAGCAATCAGCTCTCTGTCCGTCCTTGCCCACATCCAAGCCTATCCCGTACAGCGTTAAAGAGCCAGAAAACACTCCTCTCCACCTGTCCAAAGTCTGCAGTCCGTACAGCAGCACCCATCGCGACCATACCCGTCACATCCTAGCACCTCCTGTCTCCGCTGTCCGTTTTCGACCAGCTCTCTTCTTTTTAGGCGACGAAGGCGACAGGCCCGTCCAGCCAGCCGGCCGCCAGCTGCCCGCTAAGAGCGCCATGTGTTGCCCCGACCAAAAGGATCGCGACCTCGAGTACTCTTGAAATCGAACTGCCCTCGTTCATCAAAATCCTCCTCCCATCCTCTTGTCTGCGTGTGAAAATAACCCTACCTCCACGCCCACCATCATCACCTCCGGCTCTTGAGGTATCCGGCCCAGCTGTGATATTTTCTTCTTCAAATATCCGAGTGCAGGATCCAGCAGGAGCACCGTCAACTATCGGGCTTGGTTCAGTCTGTGCAGATCTTTTTCCTCGATTGTCTGAAGAGAGAGGCCCAGTTTATCATAAAAAGCCCCGCGACCACTGAGAAAGCCGCACAAGCCAGCCGCGTTCCCAACCCAAGAAACTGATCTTCACCTACGAATACTCCACCACCAACCCTTCTACAAAGTTGCCAGTCTGCATCGCGTGTAGGCACTGTTGAGATAAATCACATAAACTTTGGGGTGCCCTCGAGAACACTGTTGGATCTCAATTATCAACCCTCCGAATAGTCACAATCCATGCCACACCTTCAGTGACTGATTCCAGAAACACTGCGTTGGGAACAACCGCCTGGTCTTCTCATAATCTCCTTTTTCTACCTGTCGCCAACCTTGCCGAGAACAGGACAAGAAAGGGAAGCATTGACTTCTTGCTGGATCAAACTCTCCAGAAGTGTGTTGATTCTTATAACTCTTTAATCAAAAACCAGCGGAACCCGCATTGAGTCTCTTCCCCAGCAGTCACTCTGGCGTCCGTCGCAATTCCCCTTCCAATGGGGACATCCCTCGATGGGCTCACCACACCGTCCAGCCTAAGCCAGCGCAGACAAACCACCTTCAATCTCGACCTCCCGCCTCCCAATGCTCTCCAATTCAGTTCTGTGGTATCGAGTCAGAAATTCCCTCCTCTCTCAGGCATCAATACGTCGCAGGCTATTGCGCCCATCAACCCGGGAAACCTTCTGACCCCTCCGTCCAATTCAGCCTCAGAGAGCAGCGCTGGCTCATCTGCAATTCCCACGGGGACAACTCCAAATAGCGCAGCAGGCCCAGTGCTGCCATATACGCCCACGCTATTCGGAACAGGTACCACGCCCACGGGATATCACACGGGCTTCACACCTTCCTGGCAGAATGGATCGCTTGTGTCCGGCCGATCTGTATTTTCACCAATACCAGGCGCCTCCTTGAGGAACAGCACCAACTCCCCTTCAGCCGGTGAAGGCTCTGCATTGCCCCCTCCACCATATGATCTCCATTCTGTTCAGCCGTACGGTGCCCCTGTTCCGCTCTCTTCTCCCTCAAACGCTGCCCACCAGACAACCCAACAGAGCATCATATCGCCGTTGTCGAACGGTGTGAAGCAACCCAACCAGCAATCCCCTGTGACGCCGGGCGACGGGGTCAGCAGAGCCGTATCAAATCCCGCTTTGTACGCAACCATGACAACTACGGCTCAACACCATCCTACGTACCATTTTGCAGCCGCACCTCCAGTATCACAAAGTCCACATCATCATTCCCTTGCTGCTCCTCGAGTCTCGCCGCCACTCCATCAAGGGCCTCAACCTCAGGCTCCTTTCATGCGCCCTCCTCCACCCTCATATTCACTGCCTGCCATGCCTGGTGCGATCATGTCCAACGTCCACAGTCCAGGTGCTCAGATGGCAATGGTGGGCAATATGCAAGCCAACATGTTACCCATGACTTTCAACAGCGGCTATGCGGCAAACGCTCACAACATGTATGGGCCGGCTCGGAGCAATACACCCCAACAACAACCGCTACACGATCGGCCTTTCAAGTGCGATCAGTGCCCGCAAAGTTTCAACCGTAATCATGATCTGAAGAGACACAAGAGGATTCATCTTGCTGTGAAGCCTTTTCCGTGCAGTCACTGCGACAAGAGCTTCTCTCGCAAGGATGCGCTGAAAGTAAGTTGGCCTGATTCGAGTCTGATAACCCTGAGACTGACTTTTGCGTCACAGCGACATATCCTTGTCAAAGGCTGCGGCAGTGGAAACCCGTCCGATGTCACGGCCAGAGAGGATGGTATCAAGTCCGAATCTGGAAGTGATGGCATCAATGAAAGCCCAGCAGCTGCGCCGGCAGCTTAATCCAACGGCACCCACCTCTGGCCTCACTGATTGCATATTAATCCTTTCTTTGAGCGACTGTACAATATATTGTCCTGGGAGGCCCTTGTCCTGTGGATTTCTATTTTCATTCAGTGCTTTTTTGTGGTTATGACTTGATGGATGGCAGCATGCCAGCAACAGGCGGAACGAGATGGATGGATTTGACGGATTCTTATCGCCAGGAATGGGCATTTCTGATGTACCATTTTGTTTCATTATACCCAGCGGAATGGCATGACAGGACAGGGCTATACTGGTAAATTGGTTTTTATTTCTGGCAGGGCGTGTGGTGGTGAGCATGACAGACTCAAGCCGAGCACCAGGGGGCACCGAAATTTCTAACGGAATCAATAAAACATTAATGAATATAGGTACATTTGGGTGGCTATTGCAATCGATGAACCTGGGTGCGTTATGCATGCAGCATCACCCAGAGAGGTTGTTGGCCATGACATGGTATCACGGCCCAGAGCACTTTGCGGTTTGAGCGACCAGCACTTTTCCACCGGTGGCATGTAATCTGCCGTCCCTTATGTAGAGTACGAGGTCGTCGCTGTCAAGTTTCGTGTCTGGGAAGACCCCTGTAGACCACGCGACTGTGGCTTGATCCTGGCTCTGCCAAATGACGCCAGCCTCGCTTGCGGAAGAGGCGCCGACAGAAGCACGGCTTTGCGCCTTTTGGGGCGCTTTTGGGGCTTTTGCGGGCCTTTTTTCTCTCTTCAGCCTTTCCAAGATTGTGGGGAAGGACTCACTAGGCAATCACGTGTACCGAGCCACTTATAAGTACTTAGCTCGCTAGGTAGATGCCCCACCAGCTGCCGGATACGTAATGTACGTATGTACTAGGTAGGTCCTACCTGGGCCTGTTAGGCGAAAGACTTGGGCTTGCTGGGCTTGCTAGGCTTGCTGTAGAGTGGATTCTCTCCGTGTCACACATCTGTTCCTCCTGCAAGAACACAGCTGTGCGCGCAGTCAACAACCCTTGATCCTGTGCGAATTGACAGCTTTTGACACCGAAACAAATGCGATACAACCTATCCGGAACCAGGAACCGTCCAACTGCGCAGCGAGCAATGCTAAGACTGTCACACGGCCGGAGCGATTTGTGCAGCCTAACCTTCGTGGTGCCAATGCCCCCCCTGAAAAGGTTACACGATCTCAACGGTTGACAGACACGAGGAAGGCTTACTACTCCTCCAGAAAGAGCTATGGGTCGTTAGAAGCTGAGCCAGGAAAAAAAAAGATAACCTCAATCTGGAAATGGCTGT
>WJFF01000009.1:58898-69552 GCA_011800825.1 Fonsecaea pugnacius | reverse complement strand
TTGAGAGACCGCAAGTGCAAGTTGATTGGCAACTATGTGCACGAATCGGTGCCGGTCAACGATAACGAGGTCAGTTGGAAAACCAGTCCATATTCCTACGACCGAAAGAACGGAGACTGATGATGAAGGCCCATAGGACTTTAATGAGGTGGTGAAGAAGTGGGCACCGGAAGGCTTCACGGAAGAAAAACGGGACTGTCTCTCCCACCATGAGGTGATGACCCGTGCAGAAGTCTACGACAGCGAACGAGGCGTCAAGCTGGTCGGTCATCGAGGCTACTTCCTTCGCAAATGGGGCGTCCTGCTGAACCAAGCCCTCATCAACTACGGCCTACACTTCCTCGTCTCCAAGGGCTACGATCCTCTACAACCCCCCTACTTCATGAAGGCAGAGTACATGGCCAAAACCGCACAGCTGGAGCAATTCGACGAAGAGCTTTACAAGGTCGTTGAAGACAAGGACGCAGAGGACAAGTTTCTTATTGCGACCTCCGAACAGCCCATTTCAGCAATGTTCGCCGAAGAGTGGTTGACGGAAAAGGATCTGCCCATGAAGTTTGCAGGCTATTCTTCATGTTTTCGAAAGGAGGCTGGTGCGCACGGGAGAGATGCCTGGGGGTTATTTCGCATACACCAGTTTGAGAAGGCAAGACTTTCCTTCACTCCCGCTTGCTTGTGCTAACAGGACGTCCGTCCAGATCGAACAATTCCTCTTTGTCAAACCCGAAGAATCCTGGCAAGCACTGGAAGACATGAAATCCATTGCCGAAGAGTTCTACCAATCCTTGAAACTCCCCTACCGGGTAGTGGCGATCGTTTCGGGCGCACTCAACAATGCGGCGGCCAAAAAATACGACCTGGAAGCGTGGTTCCCGTACCAGGGCGAATACAAGGAACTTGTATCCTGCTCAAATTGCACCGACTACCAGACGCGGGAGCTGGAGATTAGGTACGGACAGAAAAAGGGCGCCATCGACACGAGGAAGGCGTATGTTCATGCCCTGAACGGGACACTGTGCGCTACAGAGAGGACCTTGTGTTGTCTGGTGGAGAACTACCAAAAAGAAGACGGCATTGAAGTGCCCGAGGTCTTGAGACGGTACATGCCACCCGGGACGCCGGACATCATTCCATACACAAAGGACTTGCCCAAAGATACGACCTCGGCAAAGGTCAAGCAACCGCCCAAGCCAAAGGCAGGAGGCGCGCCCGAGGGTGGCCCCAAGCGAGACATGCCGGCGGCGGAGAATGTCGCGGACAAGATGAAGGACATGAGTGTGTAAAGAGAAGGTAACGACACAAGATACATGTGAACTGATTTGACGAGCAACGCATTCATGATCAGATGAGAGGAAATTCATAGGCAAAGCATCCACAGCAGGAGAGGGAGAGGATAGAGATTCTCACAGACCATCCAAAAGGGGCTTGTTACGGTTGATACTGCAGAGGCTATTGAATAGATTCAGCGCGTAAAATGTCTCGTCATGATCATGAAGCAGTTAGAGTCGGCCGAGTTGTTCCAGTCATTGATCTTGTGCAAGTTCAAAATCATACGTCGCATTTTCTTACGCTGCCGTACTAAATCCCTTAATGACTAGAAGTGTGTTATCTATGATATACCGAGTATACATACATCCATTGACTGTTACTGGTTGATATAGAAAGTGCGCTAGTGCCAGAACTGCTTCGCCGTAGCAGATATTTTACGCCAAAAGCCAAGATGCTCCGCAATATTGGGCGCCAAGAGAATATTTCCTCCCACATACTGCGGTTGACTGCGATATCAAAACTTCTACCACCCCCATCGTCTTTCTACCTAATTTCACCCCAACATCCGCAACTTTTGCCTGTTGCCCTTTCAATCGGACCCAGACAGCTTAATCCTGCGACAAGACACCCGTCGCAATCATGGCTGTTGGAAAGTGAGTCCAGTCCACCACCACCGCCCACCGGATTAATTTTGTGCGCTGCGCAGCGCAGCGCACAGCACAACGCGGGGAGCAGCAAACTTTGTGAAGACCAGAGAACTGACGATTTATCTTTCTGCTCTCCAGGAACAAGCGATTGAGTAAAGGAAAGAAGGGGTTGAAGAAGAGAACGCAGGATCCCTTCACCCGGAAAGATTGGTATTCGATCAAGGCTCCATCCACATTCAACCAGCGAGAGTACGTCCCCCTCCAATGTGCCTTTACCACCACCACTGCAAAGAGAAGAAACAAAAGGGAACAAGAGACATCCACAATCACACTCTTCTTAATGGCTGCTTGAAGGGGATCATGTGTTGACCTTTTTGTGTTCATAGTGTCGGCAAAACCCTCGTGAACCGCACCACGGGTTTGAAATCCGCCAACGATGCCCTCAAAGGCCGTATCTTCGAAGTCTCGCTCGCCGATCTACAGAACGACGAAGATCATGCTTTCCGCAAGGTCAAGCTCCGGGTTGACGAGATCCAGGGCAAGAACTGCCTGACCAACTTCCACGGATTGGACTTCACTTCAGACAAGTTGAGGAGTTTGGTGAGGAAATGGCAGACGCTGATTGAGGCCAACGTCACTGTCAAGACCACCGATGACTACCTTCTGCGGCTGTTTGCTATTGCCTTCACCAAGCGTCGCCCCAACCAAATCAAGAAGACAACCTACGCCGCCACCTCACAGATCCGGGCCATTCGCAAGAAGATGACCGAGATCATCCAGCGCGAGGCCACCAGCGTCACCCTCGCCCAACTGACCGGCAAACTCATCCCCGAGGTCATTGGACGCGAGATTGAAAAGTCCACCCAAGGCATCTACCCACTCCAGAACGTGCACATTCGCAAAGTCAAGCTACTGAAGGCCCCCAAGTTCGATCTCGGTGCCTTGTTGGGTCTGCACGGCGAGAGCGGCCAGGACGACGAAGGCCGGAAGGTCGAGAGGGAGTTCAAGGAGCCCGCACCTCTGGAGAGCGTGTAAGCCAGCTGGGGGCTGTCTGGGGTTGCATTGCGTGTTACTATGAATGATTGGGAAAACTACTCCTGAACAAGTGGGTAGTCGTGGGCTGGCCTTGGGGAGGTACAAGACAAATTCCAAAGAAAGAAAAAACACGAAAAGCATATGTGAAAACCTTTATGAGCTCAAGGAGGGGGTGATGATTGAGGAGAATGAGAGAGACACGTTGTTCAATGGAGGCTGCTGATTGTCTTGTCGGCTCGGCGGTCCATGGCATGGGCAGCACGAGTCCAAGCTAGGACAATCGCGGCCCGGGATGTATGCATTCTCTCTTCATCTCTCTTCTGTGGTCGAACCAAAGGAAGCAGGAGCAAAATGGAATGAGAGACGTGTCTGCCTGTGGTAGAGCCTGTGGTAGAAAGGGGGATTTTAGTTTCTCTAGATGCTCTCGCAAAAGGAACAGAGTGTGGCTCGGCCCCCTTTCGGTCGGTGCCTCTCCCTCATTCTTCGACGAATACAATGGGTTCATTCATGTTCACGCTAGATCGCTCGACGGCATAGGCATAAGACAAACGCATACATTCTATTCTGTCGTTAAGGCCTTCTTCTTGACCACCAGACAGAATGAGAAAAGAATTTCATTGATTTCCACCGAGAAAGAACAGAAGATTCGACTTTCCCTGACACATTCCATTGTATGTTGGTCTATATGTATGTGACCGGTGTATGGGAACCAGTGCATCACCGCTCTACGCGGGCAGTTAGGAGAAGAAGGGAATGAAGAGGATTTTTCCAGTCCTTCTGGTTCCCCTTTGGATTCTAGGTAGCCAGTTCCAAGCTGTTATGAAATGGCAGCTGCATGGGCAGAGAAAGGTAGTGAGTGGGTGAGTGACTGCGCGGTTTCTCATTGTCCTCTTCCTCCTTGTGGCATTTCCTTGGACATCTCTTCTCCTCCCCCCCTCCTCTTCGCTTTTAACAACGCACCTACACAACCACGCTCATTATTCAGCAAGTGGAGAAGGAGGGAAGTGAGGGCCATTTATGTCTCGTCGACGACGCGGTCAACCCACTCGACCAGCGCGGCGCGGAACTCTTCAAACTTCTCGCTCATGACCCAGTGGCCGCAGTCAAAGTCGCGCAGTTCAAATCTGGGGAAGAAGCGGCCGATGACCGGCAAGGTGTCGTCGGCGACGTAGTGGCTCTTTGTGCCCCGGGCGATCAAGGTTGGGCCCTTGTATTTGTGCGTGTCCGGGTCCTTAAAGGGGAAGTCGGCCAGGTCCGGGAGGGATTTGGCGAGTGTGTGTAGCGGGATGCGGAAGCGTAGTTCCGTCGCGTCGTGCTTGTCCTTGTCCTTGCGTGCGCCGTGGTGCTGGACGACAGGCACCTTGACCAGGTTCGTCAGGAGGAATTGGCGGATCGCCAGGTCCGGCTCGTACTTTGCGAGGATCTTGTCCGCGTCGCTCTGTCTCTTTGGCCGGGGCCTCATCTCGTCAATCTCCCTCATCGCGTCCAGGTACTTGCTAAAGTCCCCCCTCAGGGCCGCGTCCACGGGGGCGTTGTCCACCGGCACCAACGCCGAGTATCTCTCCGGCTGGCGCAGGGCCAGCGTCATGGCGACCTTGGCGCCCATCGAGTGGCCGACCAGTGTTGGGGAGGGGATTTTGTGCGTGTCGAGGAAATGTTCCACGTCCCGTGCCATGGCCGTGTACGTGTGCACGGGCGAATGAGGCGAGTCGCCATGGTTGCGGAGGTCGATGGTGTAGACGGGCCGCGAGAGGTCTTTGGCTAGCGCTCTATGCCAACAAAGAATTAGAACAGAATGTTCCCTCAACGTGCACACCAGGCGACGAACGGACAAGAACCAAGGGGTTGAGGTGCTTCCTTACTTACTCAGAGTCCGATTATTGCGCTGCGACCCGAACAGCCCGTGCATGATGATGATGGGACCAGGTCCCTTTGTCCCCGTCTTCTCGGGCGGATTGTGCCGGTGGAACGCGAGGTTCACGATGTCGTCACCGCCATCGTCGTGCCGGTGCTTTTCATGACGGAGGCGGGTGCTCGAGGGGGAGGTGCTCGAGAGGTATCGACAGCGCGAGGGTAGACAGGTGCGTCGTGGAAGGGCGGGTATGAGCTGCGGTATTCGGCGCATTGAGTCGCACAATGAGGAACAAGGAAGAAATGAGAAGGGCTGGCGTGTCGTTTTATTACTGCCTCGGAGGGAACTGTCTCATGCTTGTGGAAGCTACCTGTATGTGATTGATTGCTTGAAGTAGAGTGTAGAAGCTGGTGTTGTTGGTAGGTATGTACATAAGCACCACGAGGTACTGACTGTAGATTTACACGGCGACCAAAAAAAAAAGGGAGCGAAATTCGGTGGCGCGATGACGTCAGGGGTTCCGAGCCTTGCGATGCCTCCTGGTGCCAGCCTTGTCAGGTCCCAGCTGAGATGCTGTATTTGTATGTGATAACATCCGCGCTGCGCTCCAGTTACATCCCAAACGGCGGATACGACTGAAAGTTCCCTATCAGTCCGATGCTGCCTTTACGTCTGTACTGGACTTCTTGCAGAGGTTCCCTCGGATCCGAGTGACGCTGCGCAGGACATTTCTCAGCAGCAGATCCGCGACCAACACGCTGGTGGGACACCGACACCCTTCACATCTTGCCTTGCCCGGCAGATTGCACAGTCTCCTTTTGGTGCGGCTCTGGATCTGCGCCTCTGACGGGTAAATCCTCATCAAATCTCACGTCGTCCCCGTCGGACTCAAACGGGTTGGACTCGATGTTCAGGTCGGTGCCCAGGTCCTTCCGCACGGCTTGTCTGCGCCGCTCCCGGATTCTGGTCGCCTCCTCCTCCGACAGTGTGACCCCAAACAGCCCCAGGGCCTGCTGGACCTCGTCGAGGGTCGTGCGGGCTTTGCGTCGCGCCTTTGCGCCGCCCCACTCGATTTCCTCGCGGAGCCGCTCATTCCCGGAGTCCATGATGGCGAGGAAGTTGTCGCGCACGCCCCGCAGCGCCGAAATGATCTCATCCGCTATCATCTCCTTGAATGCACGCATGCTGACGTTGGCGTTGTCCTGGGCGATGTATGCGCTGGATTCTCGCGACTCGGTCACGTGCCGCAATATCTCGACCAGGTTGGATACCCCTGGCCGCCGTTGAGGGTCGAAGGATATGCCTGGCTCCGAATCCGTCACGGCACCTCGGAGCTTCGCATGTATCTCCTCTGGGCTGTCGGTCACCAGAATTCGAGATTTGGGATCGGGGTCCGACTTGGACATCTTCTGCTCCGGGCGCTTCAAGGACATGATCCGTTTGGCAGGAGCTGTGATGCTGGTCAGTATCTCCAATGGTTGAGAGTTCATTTGGGAGAACCTTACAAATTACCGGCCAAGGTATCCGGAAGACATTCCCACCTGCGGATTCCCTGACCAGGGCGTTGAAACCCCGGGCCAATGTCCGCGTAAACTCAATGTGCTGTAGTTGATCCTCCCCTACGGGCACAATGGATGGCCTGTCGAACGTTCAGCGGCAACACAACCAACCAGAGCAAGAATCCAACAGACTGATAGAGCAATATATCGGCCGCTTGAAGAACGGGGTACGAAAACAGGCCGAGCTTGAGCTTCGCTGTGGCTTCGTCGCTTTCGAGGGTGGCATTTTCGGGCAAGTTCAACTTGCTCTATAAGGTGTGGTTTCAGTCCTCAATCCGTAGCGGCCTCACATGTACAGAGTTTCTATACGTACCTTCCACTGAGTCATTCTGGACAGATACCCTGTCGAGGCAATGGTACTCAAAATCCACATCAACGAGGCATGCTGCGGGACCTGTCGTTGGATTTCAGCTGAGGAGGAACTCCACAAACGTTGGGGAACGCAACGGTGCCCGCGACCTACATCAGACTGGAAGAACAGCGTCGTGTTCCTGTTGTTGTTCAGGCCGAGGGCTAGCAGGGCGGCATACGACTCCTTCCGCAGACGCAGACGCTCGGACGCCGGGGTGTCGGCCGTCAGGGCGTGCAGGTCGACCACGGAAAAGTACTGCTCGTAGCGGTAATGCATGGCGAATTTCGGGTCGGTCGATTGGTCGTGTAGCCGCTTCCACTGCCGCAGCGCCCCGAGGTAGTTGCCCAGGTGAGGCACGCCCGTGGGCTGGATCCCGGAAAACGCTCGTCGGATGCTGCTGGACGACGGCGACATGCGCGCCCAGTGCTGCTCTATCTCGTCTTTGCCATCATCATCCTGCTGCGCCGTTCTCCCTTTGGCAGAGCCATCGCGTGCTGTCTCCTTGATGGACCCCCGAGGAGGCAGCTTCCCCTCGCCCAAGGGCACCCTCTTCAACGAAGCAAGCTGTGGCTGCTCCTGGCTGCTGAGGTTGCGGCGAAACTGGATCTTCCGGGGACAATGAAGCCTCGCTGACGCATGCGCGAGGCCTCGGGGCATTTCACAGAATAAAGGAGTGTACGCGTCCCAAACAGAAAACGCCGAGTTGAAATACAGGTATAGGAATACTAATTTACATGCTCAGAGTAGGACGAGGAAAAAGTGGTTGTTGTCTCTCTCAAAGTCGTCAGGCGATGGATCAATAAAATGCCGCGTTTCCACATTGGGGTGGTCTAGAGGCGCCGCTTTTGGGCGTTAATTGGGTCCACACCTATGGAATGCGCCAAGACTAGATTCTCCGTATTCCGGGTTACATATGCGGTACGATGCATTGGCATACTCGGTGCTCCGTGGAGACTCAGCCTTGTCCCTCTCGAGTAGAGAGGAGCCAGAAACGCTGCTGGTGATCGATACGCTTGACCAGGGTGCTGCTGTACGCCAATCGTGGCTGGAGCACGACATAATCCACTTGTCAGGTTGGATTCTGCTGTATGTCACGCAACGCCCTTGGAAGAGGTCGGCTTCTTTGCAAATAAGAGCATACCAGCCACGCGTTCTCGTGAGAGCATCATTTCTCCATCCTAGGCTTTTGACCATCTTGCCTTGATCAGATCCGCAGCCTTCTCGCCAATGCCGTACCTGCTACGTGTCAGTATCAGCCAATAATATCTGGGGAAGTCATCATACGCGGGCATCTGAGTGTGGCCACCGTGCAGAGTAGGCATCACGCTGGTATCAGCCACCCGGAGACCTTTGACTCCGCGGACCTGGAGCTTTTCATCAAGAACAGCCATCTTGTCGTCATCCCGCCCCATCTTACATGTCCCTGCGGCGTGGTAGCATGTGGTGGCCTCTTTTCGAACGTAGGGCTCCCATTCTTCCCGCTTGGTGTAAGCATGATGTGTCAGATCTGGGCTTGTGGTCAGCGTCATGCTCCTGGTCACGGGTGGCTGTTTTGTACGCACCTGACGGCCACGATCCTTTCACAATCTCTTGTTTGGCAACTTTGTTCAGGTTCATGACAATCTCATTGCCGAGCCTACAACCCTCGGACAGAACCAGCATGTCGAGCGGATCGGCGAGATAGTTGCAATTCACCACCGGGTTTTCGAGAGGGCCTTTGGACTTCAGAGTCACCGTTCCCCTTGACCGGGGTGAGAACAGCTCGGTGATCATGGCAAAAGCGTGCTTCTTGTCTAAAGGCAGTCGGTCAGGGCTTGTAGCTGCAGCCGCGTATTCTTTTGAACTCACCGATGGGGAACTGATCATATTGCTTAGGGCCACCGTACAGCTTTTGACATTTGTCAGCAGGATACAGAGGCTCGAATCATGCGCGGAGATTGCTCACCTCGGTGGTGAAAAACTCAATGTTTGGCTGCTTGGGAGTCAAACCCATCGGGTCACGACCAGGTTCCCTCTTTGTGTCTTTCCAGAGTGGTTCATCTTTCAGCCGATCATCGAGCCTCGCAAAAGCGAAAGCGCCAAATGGGAATGTGGAGAGAATCCCCTCCTTTTTCTCCTTGTAAAGCATATATGCAGCCATGGCGGCGTCCCCGTGATACCTACATAGGAGGTTAGTTCGGTGAAGGCGCAGTCAGGCAGGACGTGGCGTACACAAGATGGTCGTTGGTCAGGCCTTCCTTGGTGACTTCGTAAAAGGCAAACACAATCTGCGTCGAGTCAGCCATGACAAGCTCTCCCTCGAAAGGATACGCCGCCTACAAGATGATCCAGCAAGTTCTTTCCCACTCCCAGCGAATCGACTAGACACTGGATGCCCAACTCTTCCAACTCAGCCTTGGGACCAATGCCCGAGCGAAGAAGGATGGCCGGAGAACAATATGCGCCTTTCGGACATTAGCTGTGTTCATTGGAAACCATGGGTAGATGAGGCAATCACCTCCAGAGACAATGATCTCCTTTGTGGCCCTGACTTCTCTGGCGGTGCCATCCTTGCCGACGAGCACCACGCTTGTGGCATATAGTTCACCATCCTTCTCCTCAAAGTTGATTTTGTCAACGACCGTGTCAAGTAGGAGGTCAATGTTGGGTTTGTGTTGATCGTTGGTGACGAAGTCGGCTCCGGTAGTTCTGATGCCCTTGTGGACTTAACAAGCTAGGGTCAGCTCCTCATGTACAACGGACATCCCGTAGCTGCGTCGTACGTACCAGTCCGGGGTACGTGGCCACAACCATGCGGAGTCTCGCCATTGCTGAACATGTCGTGGACTAACGGGAAGCCCATGTCTTCCATGCTTTCCAGTAACAGGTTCGAAATGGGGGCGAGATCGTGCGGCTCCGTGTGGAGCGGGCCACTGTAGCCGTGGGCTTTCTCGTCGGTTTGAAACCAGGGTTTGGGATGGAACGTCTCGGCCTCCTTGTCATCAGCTTGCATGTCGTGTCTACTGGGTAGGATTCTCCAACCTTTCGCATGTACTTGAAGAAATCCTCTCCGGACCACCCTGGAAGACTGAATTACTGAGTTGGACGCTCCGAACCGCAGTATTGAGGAGCCTTACTTCCAGTCATCATAGTCCTGCTTGTTGCCTCTGATGCAGAGGGTTCCATTGACACCGCTAGACCCTCCCAAGAATTTTCCCCGGCTCAGCTTGACTTGTCTGCCGTTGACGCCGTCCATGGGCGGGGTGACCAGATTCCAGTCGAGGTCGGAGTCGAAGTTCTTGGACCAGCCGCCCGTCATGTGGACATTCTCGAGATCTTTGTTGTGAGGGCCTGCCTCGACGACGAGGATCCGCGCGTTGGCATCTTCGGCGAGTCTACCCGCGACGACACAGCCTGCTGTGCCTCCGCCGCTATGACGGCACAGTTAGAGGACAGAAAACAACTCTCCAAGACAGCGTACTGACCACACGATGAAGTCGTAGTCGTTGTCAGCGACTATCCGGCCTGGAGACATGGTGAATGCTGGGTGGTATGGCTGAAAAGGAGACAAGAGACCAGCAGAACTTTGTGTTCATCATGAGGAACGACAGGACAGGGTCGTATGTACTCGACATACCCCGGTGGCCCATCCATGGAATAATTCCACGCAAACGCCCAGGCTTCAGGCGACTGACACCCGTATCGAGTAGCCATGTGAGACTAAACCCGCATCTCAGCGGACCATGGGCCAAAGTGTGGGATGGTGGGAGGGATCCATTGGGCCGGCGCACGAAGGTTTTCACCCCGCAAAAAGGACGAGCTGAGGCTGACTAGGAGATACGTGGAGATACTAGATGAAGATACAGTAAAGTTGATGTGGAGATGGTTCATGCTACGACACCAACGAAGTCGTCCGGGCGCAGATGCTGGTCGATGCGCGGAACAAATTCCCTTCGCCCTC
>WJFF01000009.1:31181-54978 GCA_011800825.1 Fonsecaea pugnacius | reverse complement strand
CCGTGGTGTGAGATCCTCACCAAAATGACCATACAAGTACTTGTACGGATCGAGTACAGCATGTGGGATTGAATCGACTGACATCCCGGACCCAAAGGGCCGAGACGAGCATTCTCATTGCATTGCTGCTAAACTATCTAGGGGCCTGTTGTCGAGCCACTTTCAGCTCCTCCCACATAATAGTCTCCATTACTCTGTCATACAATCCCATATCGTCATGAAAAAAAGGGCATAATCACAATTCGTAAACTCTTGACATCATAGCAAAGTTGTCTCTGCAGTTGTTCCATGGCGTGATCCAAGCACATGAGGCTCGTCCAGTCCAAGTCAGGCACCAAAAGCCCGGGCACAAACTGCAGTGGAGCGTCCGTCCACTCCAACCTCGATGAATCCAACGGTCTGGTGGTATCACCAAGAATTTTTCCTTGCAAAAAAGAACAAAATAGGACATGAAGAGTTAGTCCACTCAGCCATCTGTGGACGAGCGGGTATCAACCAAATTCATTAACACATCAAAAGCGTGAAGTAAGGCTGCGACCCAGGGAAGGTCGACGGTTATGGCCAGTGGACGTGGTGGCGTTTGCCGACTTCCCACCAATCTTTCCAAATCCTTGAAGGATGTCGACACCCTCGTCGTTGTCATCGGAGTTGTCGTTCTCGAATGACTTGAAGTCAAAAAGATCATCTTGTGCATCAAAGAGGGAACCATGTGAAGCGGAAGCTTTCAATGGCGACCCACTTTGTGTAGCCCGTACGCGGGGATGCAGAAGAGAGCTCCGGGTAGGAGTTTTGGTGTTGCGATTCTGGGCACTGCCAAGCACGTCCGTAAGGACATTGGTAGAGGTTGCTGATCGACCATAGGTTGGGCGAGAGACAGATCCCTTCAATGGTGACGAGGCACATAATGGGGTGCCTGGGGTGAGACCAAGCGCCGGATCAGAGAATATTTCAAAAGATTCCTCAGTATAGGCTGACGATGGCGCCAGACTCGTCCATCGGAGAGGACTGTATGTTGCCTCTTCCAACAAAAAGAGTCCAGAGCTTTTGATCGGTGAGTTGGCAAACTCGCGCATTGCTTTGCGATGCAAGAGCAGCTGAGTGTTTGGAGACACTGAAGGAGGAGGGCGTGCGGGTTTCTTGAAGACAACAGCAGGAGTCATCGGATTCTGGTTCACCGCCGGGCTGACACGAACGGGGGATGACAACTGAGCACTCTCCATCGTGGATGGCCGGAATCTCCCATGGCTTGGAGTCAGATCATGCGAGGAGCTCCTGATTCGCACAATCTCCTCTTCGGCGCGACCTCTCTTCTTCCGCATAGGCTCGATGTCCAGTTCCGAGGTGAGCATCACGGTGTTCTTGTTCGGGCGCAGAGCAGACGACTCAATGGATGAAAAGTACCCGCTGTCATCGTTCTTGGTAAGACTTGGATTCTGGCGGTGAGATACAGATGGGCGTGGCTGTCGTGTAGGCGGCGAAGAGATCGCGCGTTGATGATGAGGTGCAACCACGGGTGGCGATGAATTGATGGCATCTGGGGGAGACGACTTTGGAGCTGCGACGACGCCGGTGTCTTCAAATTCCGCAGTCTCATGCTCGTTTAGAGCGGGGTCTGAGGCGGGAAGAGTAGCATCTGATGAGAGTTCCGGAAGGGCAGGAGCTGTCTGTGGGCGGGGTGGTTCGCTGGATTGACCGAGGAAGGGGTTCGGTGCGAGCGCGTCCGAGAGCTGCTGAGCAATCTTCTGAGGCTCGGGACGCATCGCATTGGAATTGATCGTCATGTGAGTGATGTTGGCACCTCTGCGATTTCTATCCTTGATGAACTGCGACTCCATCCCTGGCTCAATGACCCAATAGCTTCCCTTTCCGGCATCGCCTTTGGGCCTCTCTTGCTTAGTGAAAGCTTTGTGCAAAGATAAGTTGTGTCTGATACTGTTATGCCAGCTTTGCTTGGTGTCTTCTCGGTAATAGGTGAACGTAGTCGAGATCCAGTCATAGATTTGCGCCAAAGTTAGCCGCCGATTGGGTGCTCTAAGGATAGCCATTCCGATCATCTGAGCATAACTGTAGGCGGGCTTATTCCCATCATCCTCGACCGGAGGCATATCTTCCGGGTTAGGTAGCTGGAAGACGGATTCATCGTCCTGCCGAGGCTTCTTGAAGGGACGGTCGTTGGTCATTTGCGCTTCCGAGTATGATCGTTTTAGGGGTTGCTTGCGTACGTATGAGGGCTCTGGAAAGTCGACAAAGTTATCTTGCGTAGTTGGTACCCCGAAATTTTCCTGATCATATGAATCAAGTTTTATATCAAAGGTGGTGAACATTGGCTGTGCCATTTGAACAGGACGATACTGCTGGCTGGACGGAACGGCATGTCTCTTCGCTGGCGAGTCAGTGTACATATGGTTCGTCGTCATAGGCGGGGGAATCGCAACATAGTTGAGGTCTCCATAATAAGGTGGTTGAGGGGATAAGGGTGTGCTCTTGAGAGGTGATAGCTGTTGGCAAGGTGCCATTGGGGCATTGAGGATAACCTCTGGGCGTGGTTGAGCAGCAGGCGGGTTTCTGAG
Organism: Fonsecaea pugnacius; assembly: GCA_011800825.1. NCBI lineage: Eukaryota > Fungi > Ascomycota > Eurotiomycetes > Chaetothyriales > Herpotrichiellaceae > Fonsecaea > Fonsecaea pugnacius. Next base: position 52,408 of record WJFF01000009.1, on the reverse strand, counting down.
TGGCTGCAAGGGCATAGCTGAAGGTTGCAGACGCGGTCGATTTCGGTTGAGATGTGAGATATTGTTCGACGGAAGCGGCATGGGATCCTGATAGATCTGTACAAAGGGATGTTGACGCGTCGACGCCATGGCGAAAAGTGGTGCAGAGTATTCACAGATACAGGACAAGCCAAGTGTATGGGAAAAGTCGCGTGAAAGTAAAGTGCAGAGGTTCCATTAACCGACTTTTGAGGTTGACAGCAGGGTGCGGCTGAGATGTGGTCCAGAGCCGACAATCCGGAGGAAAGCAGGCAACTGCCACTTTTTGAGAGAGCGATCTCGAGCTCTGAGCAAGGGCGTCCAGAAGAATCAAATCTCAAGGCGAGGGAGGTGGATGGAGGTATGGGCGTGTCTGTGCGGGAGGGGCGCGGAGGATCGAGGCCGCAGTTGCAGCGCTCGTCGGAGTACCGAGGGCGTGCGGATGGTATGAATGTTGAACCGTCGAAAGGGATAGAAGTCGTGAGGTGAATCGCAGCTATCGAATCAATCGAGGCATTCCGTGAAGCTGGCAATGACTGGAGATCGTAAAGGGTAGGTTGTTTACCAGGCTATCGCGTAAAAAATCGATGTGAGAGTAAGCTGTTCGTGGGAGGAAGCAGTCCAGTTCTTAAGAGGGGAACTGCAGGCAGAAAAGAGGGCAGAGCAGGACCGGGTAAGAACAAAGTTCGAGAGCTCGGTGGAGGTGTGGGTGAGAGGAGTTCGACCTTTGAGCCGGGAATGCCTGGAATGACGCGGGCCTGGTGGGCTATTAGTGAGAGGCGTCGAGGGCGTGGGTTTGCGATGCGAGGTCTCGATGCAACTGACAGGTGACTGAGGCCAATGTGAAGACGCGAACCGTGATGGACCTTGACTTCAGGAGACTTTGGCGCTACGGACGCCTTGATTCTGAAGGGTTCGCAGTGGTCGGGGCCTGTGCTGCTGGACTTATCCACATCCAATCAATGGCATCTCGATTGGACTCGACTGACGTGGAATGCCCGTTGTCTGCCCACCTGGTTCCCTGGTTTGGTGTTGAGGGAGTGGCGCGAATCCCAGAGCTTATACGTGATCTGATTGGTGGAGAGGAGGACGCGTTTCAAGCGCGTCTTCCGGAGCGGAACAACTACTCTTCCGGGATGTTACTCTAGCCGTGTTGCCGCTTTGTCTCACTTTCCCTTTCCAGAAACTTCACATTCATTTCCGCAGCATATTTCTTGCTTCTCTAGGAAATAGTAGCAAGGAACTCTCGTCTTCGGGTTGTCAATCCCGGGGCTATAGCTGTTCATCCTTCATCAAGTCAAGCACTGCCACCATTGCTCATCTGAACTCTACCAAAAGGACAAACCCCTCGGCTCAGGTTGATGTCATGTTGGAGATGTTGGATCTTCTCATTTTTTTTGATTGACATCTGTCATGGTTGTGGCTTGTGGTGATCAATGTCACTTTGTTGAAATTCGTTTCTTCATCTACTCCAAATTGCTGTCATCGACATTGCCCGTAACATCTCCGAATATAACCGCCACGGTGGGCCCGTGTATGCCCAGCTGAATGTCCAAATCTCAGACCCTTTTCAAAGTGCCTCCCATTTTATTGACCAACCCCGGGTTCCGGATTTTTCCTTTTTGACACCACTAGTGCCCCCCTCTTTTTTCTATGCAAAGACTCCCGTAAATGTTATTAGATGCTGCTCAATCGCTCAAAAAGCACAATCAGGGTTCGAGAAAGGTAAACAAATTGGTGTGCAAGATGTTTAAAGCTCGATCGGCATCGCGTTCTGCAATCACACAAGAGATGTTGATCTCACTAGCCCCTGCTCGCCCTGTTAGCATTGACATACACCTCTCCAAACCATGATGGGTGTTCATACCTTGCGAGATCATTTCGATGTTCACATGATTCGATCCCAGGGTCGAGAACATCTTTCCAGCAATGCCGATCATATTCTTCATCTGCTTCCCGACGAGACTGACAATCGCCATTTCCGGAATGATGTCCACAGTTCCAAAGTTTTGCAATTCCTCGATCGCGCCCCGAAGATCCTGATCCACGATCTGGTATTCGTCATCGCCTCCGCCCGTGTAGAGGGGCGCTTCCGAATGCAAGGCCATAGACATATTCACCTCGCTGGTGGAAATGACATCGACCGACAATCGCCACTTGTCGAGGGTGGCAAAGATTCCGGCAAAGAACCCATGGGACAAGGCTCGTTTATTGGAGTGGATATTCATGACCAAGATCTTGTGCTTCATTGTAATTGCTGTCGGGCGCTTCGGCGTCTCACCCTCCGAGAGCTGGCTAGGGCTCCTCGAACGGAAGAGCGTAGGATCGTGCCCTGCCGACTTGGAGGCCAGCTCTGACGGAGAATCTGGATAGACGATGGTACCCCCTCCTCGTGGATTCATCACATTCTTTATCCGAATAGGTATCCGTGCTCGGATGACCTGGTCCATGGTGGAAGGGTGAATGACCTCGGATCCGTAAAATGTGAGTTCAGCAGCCTCTGCTGGGCTTATCCGAGGAATCAGTTGCGCCGTCGGGACTTTGCGCGGGTCAGCCGTAAATATACCATCCACTTCTTTCCATATTTGTAGCTCGCTGGCTCCTATGCCGACGGCAACGAGGGCGGCACACAGGTCGGTATATCCTCGACCAACTGTCATCAATAGACCTCTCGGAATGGCGCCAAAGTATCCTGTAATTACGGGCACCACCCCAGAAGGGATATCTTGGAGCCGTTTTGCCAAATTCGATGCCATGTTGTCGTAGAATTGCTGGTCCAGACCGTGGGAGACATTAAAATCGATCACATCCGCGAGGTCGACGAACTCGGCGTCAATACCTCGGTCCTGCAACAGTGCTGCCATGAAATGACAGCTGAGCTTTTCTCCCGTGCTCATAACCTTGTCTCTGGATCTGGGACTCGTCTCGCCCAAAGTCTGGGCAGCTTCCAATATCCGCTCCACCAACGAACACTCATCTTCAAACTGTGCCAGTAACTGCGACCGTATTTTCTCGGACTGTATGTACGTCTCAGCAGCCCCCAAGTGATCGGCCCGAACATCTTGGATTAACCGTTTGAAATCTTGGGATCGATGGTTTTCTGCCTCGGCCGCTGCCCGCAACAGACGGTTCGTCGTGCCTGCAGCCTTGGTGCTGCTCGATCTCTATATTGGGTCGATCAGTAGACGCAAACAGCGAGACCGACGGTGAAGATACGTACTGCTGAGCAGACTATTGCGACATCCGTGTCCGAGGAACAAGATTTGACGACGTTGACAATGTCCAAAGGGAATTTTCCAACACTAGTTCCTTGGGTGAGTCAGTGACGGCCTACCATACATGGCGAAGGATGGTCACACATACCGCCAAATTTCAAGACATTAACTGGACGAGACCTTGGTGTGCGGGTGCCATTGACCCCGTTGACGAACGGGACCTCGGCGCGCACACCGTTAGAGAGAGAGGGCGTGGTCATTGTGAGGAGGGTGACTGTGGCAAGCAATGACTGGGAAACATAGTACTGTCACTGAGACATATGAGAGACAGTAGAAGGAGTGTGATGGCCAGTCAGCAAACAAAAGTAAAGAGCATTCGAGAGCGAAGGGCTGTTTTAGAGAGTGAGCAGCAAGTTAGTGACTGGCATTGTATCCCACTCCCACAGCCGAAGACGATTCTGGGCCCGATTTTCGAAAAAGTCTCTCCGTTAGCACGTTAGTCGGGTCAGTCATAATACTCGATGCGGCAGAATTTTTGAAAATTCTGGAGGGGTCCTCGAGGCGGTGAGGTGAGCCAACTGCGCTCGGCTACAAGTTCGGCGAATAATGTGGCGGCCAGACCCGTGGCGTCATTTCGTGTGTGGTTACCACATTTAGTCAGGTACATTAGTTACTAATAGATACCTACTTGTAGGCACTCTTCCCCGTACCTGTACTTGTACTTGTAGGTACCTTTTACATGTGATGGTGCAGGTCTACTCGATGTTGTCATTTTAACGGCCCTGATCCCATCCTTGGTGTCCTCCAATTCAACCACACCAGCACATCTTCTTACTCGCCCAGAATGCAACCCAAGAAGCCAGACAAGGCTGAGTGAATCACCCCACTGACCTGGGCAGCCCCGTGGCAGCCTTCAGTCTCAGCCTGTCACCGTCATTGCTTCGTTTCCAGGAATCAGGTAACGCCAAACAAAGACTGTAGGAATTCGTTGGTTGCTGACATGGACATTTAAAGATAGAGTGACATTCCACGCCCGTGTACGCCCTTATTGTTCCTCTTGCGCTTCCACCCGATCAACGCGGCCCTCCCAATACCCCATTCGCCCACTTGTTCAGCCTGCTCGGACATTCCTCGTCCCCATACAAGTACACAACACAGCCTAATTAAGCACTGCCACGCGGAGTTGAGGCGGAAAGGCCACTCTGTTGTCGTCTGTTATTCGTTGTCCCTCTATGCGTTCGCTGCACTTCATCACTTCTGTTGAAAAGATAGGGTTGTTAGTGGATTGGAGGTAGCAGCCAGTGATAGGCACCGTTGAAGTGACCGAATGGGCTCGCCCGCAGCCTGATATCCTAGCCTGCACAAGATGGAATCTTGCTAAACCTCTCGCGTCATCTCTAATTCTATCATACCCCGTGGGTCATGATGGCCTCCGAAAATCGCGAACAATATCTAACTTGCCCCTTTTGCCGCTTCGGCACCCATGATTTTGACTCCCTCGAAAGACACGTGCAACATCGGCATGGCGGCCAGCAGCCTGACCGTCAGCAACCCTACAATGCCGCATCTCAGCTGAGCGATGCTGACCTGGCTCAACTTCTTGCCTTTGAGGAAGCAGGCTTGCCTGCCGAACTAGCCCTACCAGACCGTCCGAATGTTCCTGCCCGTGATGAAGATGGGATGCCGGAAAGTGCAACGAACCCACCACCGCTCCCCTCAACTTCTCGTGCTGGAAAGGAAGAATCATGGGTACAATGTGTCTGTGGCGAACGCGTACATTTTCTCGAACTCGATGCCCATTCCGACATGCATGCTCAGGAGAATATTTCCATGGATGAGGCCGATATACCTAGCAAAGACGTCGAGCTTTCGACCCTTCGGTCAACTGCCCAACGTCCCTTAGCCGATGTCTCCAACTCGTTCAGCACTCATATCCCCAAGTCTCTTCGAAACTATGGTCAATTTCCTGATAAACCGCCCCCTCCTCCTCGCAGCGAAAAGAGACGCGGGCCGTCTCTCAAGGATATCTTCCTCGGCACTCCCGCGTCTCCTAAGAGGAAATCAGCCATTTCAGCCGTCTCTTCAAAACTTGGAAAGACAAAACGGCTTGGAGTGAGTTTGGGCCAAATCTAACGTTGTATAGTAAGCTAATTGTTTGCAGCGGTCAGAACTCGGTCCCTATGCTCACGAGCAGCAGATGCCGGGCTGGTTGCGCCGCATGCTAGAGGAGGGCGCCAAAGTCACGATCATTAACAGGATCGGCCCCGACGGCACGTTGATCAAGGTCGAAACCATTGCCAATGAGACGCCCAATCTCGTACCTGTACTCTCTCGGCTGTCTCAGCTGGACCGAACGGTCGAACGTGCATTCTATTGCAGTCCTCAAGTTCTCCATGTGTGCAAGATGCCAAAGGAAGGTGGCTTTTGCGGCTATCGCAATATTCAGATGCTGGTGTCCTACATTCAAGGTGCGGATGCTAATGGCGCAGAGAACTTCCGGGGAAGACTGCCATCTATACTGAAGCTGCAAGACATGATCGAAAATGCTTGGGACCTGGGCTTCAACTCTGGCGGACGTGTGGAAACCGGCGGCATCAGATTCACCCGCAAATACATTGGTACACCGGAGGCGCAAGCGTTGTTCATGAGTCTTGATATACCATGCGAGGCAACCGCGTACACTACTACAAAAGAGGTCGAGGGCTTCGAAACAATGCTTCTCGCTGTCTGCGAGTATTTCGACGACGACGACTCGACCAAAGCTAGCGTCGACAAAGTAGTTATTACGGACAAACCGCCGATCTACTTTCAACATCATGGCCATTCCATGACCATCGTGGGGGTCGAACAAAGGTTGAATGGCGTTGTCAACTTGGTCGTCTTCGATCCTATGTTTAACCCGAGCCCAGCACTCAAGAAACTCGCCTTCTCACGCACCACTACGTTCCGGTGTGCTGAGCCTGAAAAGCTCTTGAAAGCTCACCGAAGGGGCGAGAGATACCTGGAGAAGTACAAGGACTTTGAGCTCTTGAAGTTGAAAACGAGGCAGTCATAACATGCGGGGAACATCACACATTGACTATCATTCCTGAAGGGCACGGAAGGCGAGCATTGTTAAACTCATTCATTGCAGCTTGGACATCTCCTAAAAGGGCTTCTTTTGATATTACATTGCAACGGGGACGATGGAGGAGTTTGTTAGAACAAATGACTGCTTCAAAGGACTGGACGGCAGCATGGATGGATTAGGTATGACACGGTTGGGGCATCTCTAGAGGCCTATTGATAGGCTTCTACAGCACATTGGTATGAGCATTCTGGTTTGCATGCTTTTGTTGCTCAGTACATGTTCTCGGACTAAAGATTTGTTACTGGTGGAAGCTCAGACTTCGACTTGCCTGGCTAGCTGTGGTCAGCATGTAGCCTCGTAGTTTTGTGGCGACGCAGCCTTGCGCAGTTTGAGTCATTTCAAATTCTCACTTTGGCTATCAACGCCGTCGAATAGATGTGACACAAGATGCACTGAATACAACACGCTGCCCTCTACAACATCCTTCTACAGTCAAATCGGGCAAAGTGGACAGATCTTGTTAGGTTTGTTTTGAAGACTAGCACTCGCATTGGACCCGCCGGTGAACACCTTGCGCTCATCCCTCCCATATATTTTTTCATTTTTCTTTTACAGGCAGAATATCATACCAATACCAGATCACCTCGACCCTTCCACAAATCATACCATCTCCTACCCTCCTATCCCTCATCCCCCACAAGAGCAAAGATAGAAAATGTCTCTGGCACCTGCGTCCCAGCATCCGCAACCGCAACCGGTCCAGGAACGGCCCAAGGTCCTAAACTTCATCACTGGCAACGCCAACAAGCTGGCCGAAGTCCGTGCGATTCTCGGCGACGTGGCCGGTCTGGACCTGCAGAGCCGCAATGTCGAGGGCGCCGAGATCCAGGGCACCATTGAGGAGGTCGCGAGGGACAAGGCCTCGAGGGCCGCGAGGGCGGTGAGTGTCTTCTCATTAATAATTATAGTCCACTTGGTGGATGAAATATGCTACATTGGATCTTGTCTCTGCTATAGACATATGCTAACAACCCGTGCACCGGCTAGGTGAATGGCCCAGTCCTCACGGAAGATACGGCGCTGGAGTTCCAGGCCCTCAAAGGGTTGCCCGGACCTTATATGTGAGCTCACACTGCCCTAAAACGTCCCATTTGAAAGAATCCCCGGACGAACCAGTCACCGTCCTCTTCATCACTCCTTCTGCTGCGCAGAGTATCGATACCCTCTTCTGCAACGACTGACGCTGTGCCTCTTCCACCATAGCAAGTACTTCCTCCAGGCCCTCGGTCACGATGGTCTCAACAAGATGCTCGCCGCATACGAAGACAAGACTGCCTTCGCGGTGTGTACGTTCGCGTACTGCGCAGGACCTGACCATGAGCCGATTCTGTTCCAGGGTCGGTGTCAGGGAAAGATCGTGCCGGCCAGAGGGCCCCCAGTCTTTGGTATGTGAACTCCCCCTTTGCGAAATCAGCCCCATGGGAAGTTTGGGTACGATTTGCGGTGGGCGCGTTCTGACCGCGATCTCCAATAGGCTGGGATGCCGTCTTCGAGTTCGAAGACGGTCAGACATATGCCGAGATGGAGAAGGAGAAGAAAGTATGTACTCCTTCGACCTCGTCCCCTCTTGTCCTTGTAACAGGCGACATAGCTAACCACATTCCTGGTGTAGAACTTGATCTCGCATCGGGGCAAGGCTCTGGCCAAGCTGAAAGCCTGGCTGGCTGGGGGTGAGCTGGAGCCGTAGCCATAACTGCTGCACAGTGCCTCATTCAAATAGAATCGTAGACTTTTGTGACGTGAGTCATCCAAGCGATAGAGGAATTCCTAGTCGAACTTTTGCGCTCCACTGCCCCTAACCCTCGTTCCCATCCGTAGTATGATCTTTGATCCAATTCTTCACCCACTGCAGAATGCGCTCGGCGTTCTCTTCGATGTCGTCTGCATTTACGCTTTTGAGTTCAACGACGCGCCCGTCTTCCTCCTCTCCCCATCCGTCTTTGGCCTCCTCGGTCACAACGCCAAAGATCTCGGCGTCCATGTTCTCCTGCACCTTGGAATCTTTGTAGCCTCGCGCCACGAGGCGGTCGTAGAGGACACTTGTCTCTTCACACCTTAGCACGACCACGAGATCGACCCAGCGCACAGCGAACCCAGCGGTGGAATGCCAATCAATGACCCATCCACCTTCGCCTTCGCCGTCCGAGATGTCTTTCTCCACCTCGTCCATGAGTTTGTCGTCGTCCACGATCAGGGTCTGCAGGTCTTCGTCGTAGCCGGAGTGGCAGGAGCGAGATTTGACGAGGTCGTTGATTGAGAGGTGCTTGAGATTAATGGCGGGCGTGGAGGACGAGGCTAGACTGAGGAGTTGTGTGCATGTGGTAGTCTTGCCAACGCCGGGAGTGCCTGTTATGATGATGTTGGGAAGAGTCCGCATTTTGTTGCACTCTTGACCGGAATGCAGAATTGCAGTAGGGGACAGGTAGAGAGGTCAGGCTTCGGGCAGGGTTTGGTATGTTCAGAATACTTTGTCAACCTGTGCCGCAAAAAATATTTGTTCAAAAAGGAAATGCGGGCGACGAGTAGCGCTGGTGGTGCGGGACGTGATGGGGTCGAAGGCGTCTTTCCGCAGCCAACCAGCAACATAGCAAAGGCCTTCGCGGGTACCACGCAATAGACCGTCCCATTCCTTTACATACGTCCAGACTATCGTTCTGGGTGTCTCAGGCAACTCTTATCTTCTACAAAGTACTCATTCACTGGACAGAAGACTCTCGACTTCGCCATGATCTACCTGCACAAGACTTTCTCACGTCCTTACTAGCCGCGATTCACCTCATCGCCGCCGTCACCGACCAGCTCAAAGTCGACGAGATTGAACAGACTTGGGTCGAGGACGAAGTCATTGACGGCAGCTTCCAGAGAGCCCCAACCACCGCCATGTGCATTGTCCATGCCCCCATGCTCGGAACCATATTGTGCAGGTGACGTCTGCACGTCGTCCATGAAGACACCGGCAAGCAAGGGACAGCCTTCCACGATGCGAGCCAGGGTCCTCCTCATCCTGGCGGTGATATGAAAATGCGGCTGGAGGTCTTTCAGCATCTCATCCAGCAACCGAAGCCACCGAAGGTCGTTCTCGTCTATGGAAGAGTGCTCGGTCCCCAAGATGTTGGAGATGAGGACGGTCGCCGCCACGTACAGATTGTCCAGCATCACAGAAGGCGTCTTTTCCACCCCGAAAATCTGTCCGTAGGTGATACCCAGCTGGGCAATCTTCAGTGCGTTGTGATGCACAAGCTGCCTGGAAGACTCGGCGGTCCAATTGCGAAGGACTGGGGGTTGGTCCTTGCCGTCGCTTTTTTTGCGCTTCCGGTGGCTTGAGATCGGAAGAGAATGCAACAGCATCTGCACCCGTAGGTACTGCATATGAAGACCATACGCCACGGCGTCAAGAGAAGAGACGTTGTCATAATCAAGGGCAATGTCTGCGGGCACTGACGAATACCACCTGCGCAACCTGCCATCGAGTTCCGACAGTCGATTCAGAGTGCCTGCCTGTATAAGCGAGTCCTTGTCGAGGATTGTCGTAATCTCGGCGATCAATACACACAAGTCAAACCACGCCCTCAGAGTCAGATTGTCAGATACATGGTCAGTATACGACGACAGAGACGGGCCCAGCATGGCTATGTGGCTTGGACGTCCCAGGTACATGCTCCAAAGGGTCTCGTAGACGAAGCAGCCCAACGTCACAGAGCCGCGGAACCTTGCTCCGTGGATATTCGAGGCATCTTGGTCTCTGCTCTTGCTCCAAGCATGGTGTAGGCCCAGGTCAACCACAAGCCGACAAGCAATACCTAGTACTTTGATCAGGGCGGCTGGCACACGATGATGAGGGAAAGGAGACCTCACCACAGTACATCCAGCCAACTCGGTCATGTCCTTCAGTCATCTCGTAGTCACTGAGGAGCAGCATTCCCTGCAGCGTCGCCACATTTGGATCTTCCAACTCTGACACGATTTCCGACTTGGCACGCATCGCATAGCTGGCTCCCAATGCGCGGACCGCAACCGAAGTACTCAAGCGCGCGCTGCACGCCATCATGGAGTTTTCCAGGAACCGGGAGTAATGCTGGGATCGCAAGCCTCGCGCTCGGTGGGACAGAAAGAGCTCGGGGTGAATGATGGTGACTGAAAGAGTCTGGAAGTTGCAGTAGTTGTTGAACAGGAGGGTTTTCAGGCGATCCGAGTCCATGTCGATCTGGGTTCCTGGAGTATGGATGCCTGACACACTTCTCACCACATCAGAAGGCGACGACACATGGAGTTGGCATGACGGGCCAAAGTATATGCCAGATTCCTCGGTAACCTCGCCCTCGCCATTGACTCCAGAGTGAACTCGAGGCGTGTGGCTTCGCCGCCGCCTTTCGTTGTCGGCGAGACCCGGTTGCCTTGACAAGTCAGCACTTCATACAGCTTCCTGGGGACAATGCAAACAAGGCATAAAGATCGACGCACTCAGCCGAAGACTGTTGACCTTCAATTGCTCGAGGGGACTCATGACTGTTTGTGCTTGGCTGTACGACTACCGATGAGTTTTGGTGAGCGGCGACCAGAGTCACGTCCCGTGGCCCCCGTATATTGTCAAGACTGGGTCTGGTGGTTGCTGCTGCAGCTGTCGGCGATTTCAACAGTGACGCATTCTCTCCCTGACTACTGCCAAGCGATATATTGCCATCGGGAACGATTTGGCGGATCAGAACGTCTAGCGATCGGATCTGTTCCTGAAGCGCAGCAATGTGCTCGCGAGAACCGTGCCTGAGAATCAAGTGTCAGCTCATTGAGTGCAGCAGTGCCAGAATCCACCTAACGCACTTTCTACGGTCCGAGAACTGGCTGACGCGACAGTCAATGTTGGAAATGCGGCATGCGCTACACGTAGACCCGGTAGGAAGGCGTTGAATATCACACTTGGGTTGGAGATGAGTTTGTATTCCCAAATAGGAAGCTATTGCTCACTGACTCGGATCTTGCGCTGACGACAGCTGTGGCAAGCTAGCGAAGCGCGAGACCGCGCTGAGGGAGATATCTTCTGTCGCTTGGTGCCTGGAGCATCTTCGTCCGGCAGAGCTGACGCTGCTCGTCGTGACGCAAGTACCTCGTCTGACTGCATCTGATACCGAACAAATATTGGGACGAGCCGTAGGAACTCAGTCAAGGAAAGGAGTGCTCACAGACCGTGTGAAACATGATATATCCCGTCTGGAACTCCCAAATTGACCGGCCTAGATTCTGGGCCAATGGGCATGATACTTCCTAAGCCTGCTCCACAACACATCTCTGGCTTCAGATGCTTCGGGACGAGGGGTTTGAAGTGGAGAAAAGAAATGCACCGCAGACAGGCGGTAGTGTACGACGATTTCACCTCCAACCGCTGAAATACGACATACTCGGCATACCAAATCCGTAAAGGGGCCAAGAAGCAGGTTCCCGAGGCTGTGGGTGAATAGGGAACGGCAAGACGGCGAGCATTTTCCACGGAAAACGCCAGAGTTGGAGTCGAAAGTCAGAGTCTGGGGTCCCCGCAGTCTCGATATACTGCGAGTACTACGGGTGTCCGTAGATGGACATACTCGTGTGTTGACATGCTTGGGGCCCAGGCTGGCTTCAGAATCACGCTTTTAGTATCGGATGTTGGGAGAGAGACGACCTTTCCAGCAATTGGGAGTATCCAGGATGGATCATCAACGATGCCAGACACGACATATGCTTGACCTAGGGATCAACGACCCAGTGTGGCTTGTCGGATGTTATATACTTCTTTGGCGACTGAAGTCGGGAGATCTAACGTTTGAAACCCCTTTCGTCCTCTTCGCCCTGAGAAGCGATATATCCACACGATAGGGAAGTTCGCGTGGCAAAGTTATTGCTTCTCCATGTTATCATTCCGAAGAACCGCGGAGGTCAGAGAGCCGGGCGGGGAAGCGAAGTCGAGGGACTGAGAGTCAAACGGGCCTTGACACCCGAAGTCAGAATGGAACGAAAGCAGAGTGCCGACAGTGGGGAATATATACTATTCACCTCAGCTCGATCCAAGGGGCAGTCTGTCTCGTTGCTTCGTGCAAGACTTCTACAGCAATTCCACACAAATCATAGCTCCATCGTCCAGCCAACATGCCTAGTGTCACCAGGCTGCAGATTACACCCCTTGCTGAAACCTTTGCCGCCGAAGTCGAAGGCATTGACTTCTCCAAGCCAATTGATGATGCCTTGTTCGAAGAACTTAGAGACACTGTCCACAAGTACGGCGTCGTCGTCCTTCGCAAGACCGCGTTAGACGACGACTCGGCCATTGCCCTTGGCCGACGTTTCGGGGAACTGGACAGCGTCAGGGCTCATCGGCTGGCGGGACGGGCCATGAGGATTCCCAACGACGAGATCTTCGACGTGGGTAACCTCGATGACAAGAATGAGGTCGTGACGGTCAAAGACCCAAACCGCACAGCGTCTGCCAACGGCAATGCGCTATGGCATGCTGATGGAGCCTTCAACCCTCGGCGCACAGGTGTTTCCATCTTGCGAGGTGTCGAACTTCCCCCGAAAGGCACTGGGGGCCATACCGAGTACTTGGACACCCGGACAGCGTACGATGACCTCCCAGAGGAGAAGAAAAAGGAGATCGAAGGCCTCGTAGGCTGCAACTCGCTGTTCCACAACCGAAAGACGGCCAATCCAGACTCGCCCCTTTTCCTCCATATCAATCCAATGGATCACCCTCTGGCGAAGCACAAGATTGCTCAGCTACACGAGCAGTCTGGTCGAATGAATCTCTACGTTACGTCTTACACTCACCATATCGACGGGATGGATCTTGAGAAGGGCCAAAAATTGCTCAAAGAGTTATTCGAGCATGTCCAGCAAGACAAGTACAAGTTTGTGCATCATTGGCAGAACAACAACGACGTTGCCATCTGGGACAACTGTGCTGTGTTGCATAGAGCAACCCACGGAGACTACGAGGGGAAATATAGGCGGGATATGCGACGGGTCTCGGTCTTTGATACCGGGTCCACTGCTTACGGGGAGAATGATGTTTCGACGTACTGGCAACAAGGTCTCCCATAGAGGTCTTCAAGAGTCACGATGTAGTGGATAAATCTGTATGCTCTAGCTATTGCACTGTTACCTTCTCCAGGTCGAGTTTGGCCCTCGCGTATCTCTTTGGAAACCACAGTGAGTGGAAGCCTATCATATTGTCATACTCAGTAAACGACAGACCACAGGCGACTGAAGGAGAGTTATTCCCGACCAGTCAGTCAATCATGATACATACATGGTACGGATATCACGGCCCGAGAGCTTCTCGCTTCTCCGATTCCATGGCCATCCAACCTCCCTGGAACATAAACTACATACATGTACTTGGTGGTTACCGACAACCGAGGGTCTGTTCCCCGGTTCCTGGACGTCTCTCCAGATTTGCCAGCAGCTTCATCCAGGGACCCCTCTTGGCCATGATACCGAACGTACTGCCTGAGTGCCTGTCCCCCCAATCTCCTCCTCCCCAGTAAAAGAAGATTCCTTGTGTGGATTCCTTACGTGGATCGTTCAAAGGGCTCACAAGGCTCACGTCTGGCTGAAGACAACTCAACGCTCAAGACAGGTCACCCATCATGTTCAAATCGCAGCCGACCCATACGCTCGGCGAAGGGGGTATCGCTCGCTTCCGAGACCAGCATAAACGGCTGGGCCGGGCGTTGCTGGGCACGGTGCTGACTGTCCAAAGCCCCATCGTTGCCATGCTCGCAGCTCAGACGTTTGACTTTGTCATGATCGACATGGAGCACGCGCCCATGTCGGCGGAGCAAATGACTTATATGGTGCACAGCGTGGTGGCCGCGTCCAAGGGCAACTGCCTGGCCATTGTGCGCGTCCCGTCCCACGACGTCGAATGGGTCAAGTGGGCGTTGGACAGCGGTGCGGCGGGCATCATCATCCCGATGGTCAACAACGCGGCCGAGATGGAACGCATCATCTCCCACGCCATCTACCCGCCCAGGGGTAAACGGAGCTTTGGTCCCTTCAACGCCCCCTTTGGCAGACAGCTCCACGGCACGCAGTTCGGCACCTACTACGACATGGCGCAGGACGACGGGGTCGCCATCCTCCCCATAATCGAGTCCGCCGAGGGCATCCAGAACGCCGACGCCATCCTGGCCGTGCCCGGCGTGTCCGGTACCTTCATCGGCCCGTACGACCTGCGTCTGTCCCTCGGATTGCCGGGCGGCGTGGACGGACCCGAGCCCGAGTTCACCCAGGCTCTGTCGGGGGTGCTCGCTGCGGCCCAGAAGCACGGCAAGGTCGTCGGCTCCATGGCGACGACTCCAGAGATGGTGGCAACCCGCGCGAAGTTGGGCATGACTTTCCTCCTGGCGACGCTGGACTATAGCGTTTTGGTGGCGGGATTCACCGAGGCGGCGGAACAAGGCAAGGAGGCGTTGAAGAAAGTCGGGCAAGGCTCAGCTGGTCAGTGAGGGACGGGGGAGGGGTCCCGGAGAGCCACGGCACGTTTGTCAGTCGTGAATAGATACCAGGTTGTGGTTTGCGTGGACTGTTTGGGAGGGACGCGAAACACTGGTGTCGACAACAAGAAAAGCCATATGACAATATGTAGCCTTTGCTCCCGACATTCCTGAGCTGCCGCGGAAATAGCATTTGTATCGTACTGGTGGTTTCTTTACCGAATATCCCGCCCATGTGCCTGCCTCAATGCTGAATGGAGTATTGCTTCACTCCCTTTCCGTATGTGGCATATACTTGTGGATACCGGGTATTGCCCCTTTCGGCGTCTGTGGAGCCCATATTACTGCAAATTGTCCCAAGGGCTAATACAGCCAAACAACCAAACAACCAAACACAAATCCCTTCTGCAATGATTCTTCCCAAATCTATCCATTTTTGTAAGTGGGTCCAACCCCAGTTGACAAGTCCGTGACGGTCGACAGACTTTTGTATAGAAAGAGGTTGAAAGTGACAATTCTCCAGTCCCAGACTCAACTTAACTCGCCAACCTCAGCGGACCTGCCCTTCCCGTATGGTCGTGGTAGTGAAGCTCGTTGACGTAGACATTCACGGGTCCGCCCCGCTCAAGCTGCCCGGCCACGGTCATCATGTCGCGGTTGTTCCGCACCACCATGTCTCGACTCCCGCCCAGGCTTCGATCGTGTTGCCGTTGCTTGTGGAAATGGTGTTTTGTGCAGAGCCACAGTCCGACCGCGGCGATGGCGGCCACCACGCCCGCAATGGCCCCGATGATGGTCCCGATGTTGGTGCCACTACTGCCTGAGCCGCTGCCTTGGCTGGAGGAGGAGTCGTCGCCGTTGCCACCGCCTCCTCCTGATGGACTTGCCGTGGCTGAAGAAGTTGGTTTCTGGTCGGAGAAAGCGGCGTTGAGGTACTGCGTCGAAACGTCGCCGTGGCCGGTGACGGTTGGGGCGGCCAGGATTGTAATGGCCTCGACAGATCGCGTGGTGCACTCCCAGTGCGTGTAAAAGTAGTCGCTCCAGTACAGGGACACGGTCGCGCAGTGCGGTGCGTCCGAGTGACTGCCACAGATTTTCTCGTCAGAGTCTTGTATCCTTCCTCGAAGGAAGGGACAGGGTTTTCCACCAAAGAACAAGGGAAAAGAGGAATAGCCTTACCAGGTAATGGCGCCAACTGTGGGCGTCGGACCCTGTGCTTTTGCTTCCACACATGTCGTCGGCAGGATGGTGTTGATGCCGCTTGTACATCCAAAGACGCCTGGAAACTCCCATTCCACACAACCGAACCCCGAATGACAGGCGACGGGTGAGTCTGCAGGGGTTGATCAGCAATCTGGGCGACTCTCAATAGGCAAAACGACCTGTGAGGCTCCATGCGCCTCAGAGGGGAAAAGGGAGTGCGCTCGGTCACTCACTCAAATCTCCATTCTTGTAACCACACAGAGCAGTCATGGCTGCGACTGATACCCGATCGATCCACAAGAGAAATCGAGGGGTTTCAGGGGTTGATACAGAGTTTGTCTAGATGGACAGATCACATCTTGAGATCTTCTTTCCCACACGAGGGGGGTTTATCATCTATCAGGCAGTTTCCAGGGCGCAGGGCCAGACACACCGCCCAACAGAGGGGAAGACCAGGGCTTGACACGCGAGTGCCCGGGACAAGCTATTGAGAGTGTCTCTGACCCGTGCATGTCTGCGTGGCGAGTCCCGCGCGTCCTCGACGAGGCCCGGATGGCGAAGCGCTGAAGCCAGCGCCCGACTTCTTTGACCACCACCTCATGTTTCTAAATAATCCGGACCTCCAAGCGGCGTTTGAGCTTGTGGCGCCGCGCTGTTCGGCTGTCGCGGTGAGAACAAGATCAGAGGGCTAAGGGGGAAAAGCCATTGCAGCCCTGGTCGATCATCGGCTGAGCGCCTCATTTCTCAACCCTTATTATTTTATTGCAGGCATGCTATCCAATCCAAACTTTGAGAAAAGGCCCTTCCGCATCCCACCCGAACACAAGCACGACAAGGCGCGCGTTGGAGGGGGGGAGTTGGTGCTGGTTTAGCCCATCAATGTCAGGCTGAGGCTCCGAGTTTGTCGATCCCCAAGCTGAATGGAGGGAAGAGCTGACGAGGAGCGAGAAAAGAAAGAATGAGATCCGAATTCGAGATCGACCCTGGATCAGCCCTCGAAACAAAGTCTGAGGCCAGCTTTGATCCCCTTGTTCTTCGTCTCTGGAGTAAACTAACCAGCCTGGGGCAGGTCTTGGGGCTAATAAAGAATCCAAACTCACCAGACAAGCATTAGTTATTGGTGACAGGGCGGATTCGGCTTGCATGTCTGTTGCCTCGATTGACCCGCCAAAGGCACACTAGTCGCAATGGCACCGTTGCAAGTCGGAGGATCCACAAGCCCGTGGATTCAGCCTGATCAGCAAAGTCGACCCTCGTTCTCCATGCATCACGCATGGCACTGTCTATTGCATGGGATATCGACTCTGCGGAATTCGTACGAATGCCTAATCTCGGCTCGATTGATCTGTCGCCATTGGCTTTCATGAGGAATGGGGGGTTTGCCGGTCTCGCTTGCAGACGGTCAACCAAATCTCCCAAGGCGCTGCACTCGGGAAAGGCGAAAGCTCGAACACATTGTGTGCGTCTCTCTATCTCTCTGTGCCTATGGTCTGTGTGCCTGATCAGGATCTTCAGGGCATCTGGTCTCGTTCTCGATAATACTAGAACTCATGGCCTGGTGGCCCTAACCTGTCGTCTGGATGAGGAACTAGGGGAACCGGACAGGGCCACCTCGCTAAGCCTTTGCCGATATATGAGACACGGCTGAAGGGAGCTGTGCGCAAGCAATCCAGCTGAACCAGTCTTTGTGTACCGAAATCTTCAGGCTGAGGGAGGGGGTCATGGCTCATCATCCTCCACCACCACCAATATTGTTCCTTGTTACAGTATACAGCATCCGATCCTGACGCTGACCCCGAAACTGCTTCGAGACAAGCCACATCAATCATGCCTGCACGGGCATGACAGGCCATAAACTAGGCGATTACTAACCGTCCAACCGCTTACTTCCGACCCCCAAGTCAACGAGTTTCGGGTTTGTCAGTTGGACTCTGATGATCACTGAAGACAAGCCAGTGGCTTTCTTCTACCTTTCCAATCACAAGCCCATAACCGGATCCAGAAGGAGGTGGTATGAGGGATGCCGCATGCCGAAGTTCAGAAATCGGTTCAACAGGTGCACCAGTCGAGTGCCATTCCACCTTCGACGGTGTGTCGGCTCGTTCGCTCGTTCTCAACACGACATCCGTCTTCATTCGCGCGGGCATCCTCCATCGATCCTTCGGCGAAGCTTTCTCTAGCGAGGAACTTAACTCGTCAAGATATTGCCCGCAATCGCTCTAGAACCATAATGGCGCTGCAGAATCGATCCCACTCTCGACTTGGAGGACATGCTACTGGTGGAGAAGCGGGCGCAGCGTGTCTCGATTGTGCGTATAAGCTTGAATGAACTGGCCGAAACACTCCAAGACATCTCGACATCATCTCCGGCCTCATACAGAAAGGCCTTGAGCCGAGACCACCAAGCATTTCTGCCAGACCATGCCCCTTCACTTGTCGTACATCCCCTATGTCCCCGACAAAAGTCGGTCGCGGAACGACTATGAGCTCCTTCGGTCCAAAGCACGCTCACACGCAGCCAAGTTCAGGCATCGAAACAATGCCAATACGATTGTCTTGAACAAGCATTGCTGGTCTGCACCGACGTATCCGCATTATCTCGGACACCGGGGCACCGAGACGGCTCCCAGCAAGCAGAATGGATGGACTCCATCGTACGACGGAGACAACCTTTGTTCCCATTCGCCTCGAATCCGGATTGAGCAGCTATTGGCGGAAGAGGAGCAGGACACCAAGACAATGAGCATTGGGCAACTTGTGACCCCAGACACCAACAACAACCGCTACAAGACCGAGCCTGAAGGGCCTGGGGTGGACTCAATGGCTCGACACGGGAAGTCCGAGAAGGAATTGATGTCGCCAGGTCCGTGGCATTGGACAAAGGGGGCACGAGTTGACCCATTCGATTGTATTCCTGGATATGATCGTTATGGTGCCTCGCTCGCCATCGACTTCCGTAAGTGTCTTCAACCTCTGTCTCTACACATTGGGTCTTTAACATGAGTCCAGTTATACACTATGTCATGCCGACGGGTGGGTTGCCCCCTTCGAGGAGAAGCTATGTTGACATGGCAGGACCTCTACACACATGAGGCGAGCTCAGGACAAGCTGATGGGTGACTGCAGTGGCATCAATCAACGAAGCATTCAACGTCGTCAATGTTTATGGGCAATGGGTCCTCGAGAATATGGCCAAATACGAGGACTTCTTCCACGTCATACTCGGTCTGACCAAAGTGGCTCACACTGCGATCGCGTGTCCCGGATCTCTTTTGCCACAAGATGCCTTTATCCATGCGGGACAGGCCATGTCCAAGCTGAGAGCCAGGCTGGCGAAACCCAACGCCCGGGCCGACGACGGTGCCATTCTGACGATCCTGTACCTGGCCATGTTTGAGCGAGGGCTTGGAAACGACGCGGCCTTCAAGGCCCATCGCGCCCAGGTCGACCAAATGGTGGCGTCGCGAGGCGGCGTCAACTGCTTGGGGGTGGACAGTTCGGCTCGGGCGACCTTGACAACGTAAGTGCCTGTGCTATCTTGGTGTTCAGATGGCCGTCTCTATATCGTGATGACATTGCCAATTGCACACTCTGACTCTGATTCTTCACAGACTTCTCTCCCTCTCCGGTGACCAGCCGGCCGACTCACCAACCAGCGAACCTGCCACGGAGAAGTTGTTGGTGATACGACAAGCCCCCCGTTTCCGGTACGAGGACGACGTGCAGAGCATCGACAAGCTGCCGTGCGGGTTCCGCAACCTCGCCCGAGCGGGAGTCCTCTCGTCCGAGACCCTCCAGATCATCCACAGAATCAGCGTCAAGCAGGACTGGAGCCCGCAGGACGCGACTTACAGGGAAAAGCAAGGCAAGGAGCGGACAAAGGTCTACCGCCCCGTGGCGGGCCAGGCGTGGAACTTCTGGGACGCGTGCACGGCGTTCCGCACGCCGGACGGCCCGGGGGGCCCGTCGCTGGAGAAGATGATCTGTCTGGCCCTATTCCGCTACTGCGCCAACCGCGCCAACCGCCTCCGGCCCAAGGCGTGCATCTACCATTCCGCCACGACGCAGCTGACCGCCCGCCTGCCTGCGTTCAGGGTCTCCAGCGCCCGCACCGAGCGCGACTGCCTGATCTGGATCTGGCTCGTCGCCATCGACTCGTGGGCCATGGCCCAGAACTCGCCCGAGCTGTCGGCCGACGGCGCCCGGCTGCTGGCCAAGATGCGTGACGCCCTGCCCGAGCTGCGCGACTGGGCCTGGTGGGACCTCGAGTCCCTGGGCCAGAAGTTCTTTTGGCGCGACGACCTCCGGGTGCTGTTGCGCGCGAACTGGGACGCGCCCGACTCGAGGAGCGGGTATTAAGCTGCTACTGGTTTGATCTAGGTACCGTCTCGTAACTCTTTCTCCTCCCGGTTCCTCTTTCCCCCCGAACTCCTGGTTTGGACTGCAGGCGAGTAAGGAAGGGGATCGAATACTTCTATTTGGCAAATAAAAACAATTTAAGCTCCCTTCAAAATCATCTCCGGAAAATGTGAATGATTTGGGGCTCGTTCAGGGATAGATTATGCATACTGGTAGGTAGGTACCGAGTAGAGTCGGAGCAGATATTGATTGATACGAGATTGGGGTTGATCAAGTGGACCCCCACATGGACGGTATTAGTGAGACTCACCATTTAGTATCCACTAATATAAGATTCAGCTATGTTTATTGGCTGATCTGCCTAGTGGAGGTGGGAAGATCTCCGACCAACTGGGTAATTAACCTCGTACAATTATACGTATACTCGAGTCATATCACATTAATGTATACCGTACCATTAGTTCAAAGAGAGTCACGATAATAAAGTAAATACCTTAGTTTAGATTAGAGTCCATCTCCTCCTCTTTCTCCCTTCCCCCTATTCTCAATGTAAAGAAATGGGACCTGCGCCTCCATCGCCGTGGCTGTCGCTACATTATGCATCGTCCAAACATGTCCTAACGTTGTGTGCTGACGTTCAATCTCCCGCCCACCAGCACTGACTCTATCTCCCTGGGCAGAAAATGTTCGAAAACATGATAGGGTCATTGGATGGATGAAAAAAAGGGGGAAGCAAAGGACTGAAGTCACGGGGGAGAGAACAAAAAAGACGGAGACATCGAGTCTGATTCCTTTGCCTCAAACTGCTCCACCCCGACATTAACATTGACCATAGTC